>CM076085.1:1342500-1355000 GCA_038088235.1 Zacco platypus | reverse complement strand
CTCACTCACACACTCACACACTCTCTCTCTCACTCACACACTCACTCACTCACACACTCTTTCTCACACACTCACTCACTCACACACTCTATCTCTCACACTCACTCACTCACACACTCTATATCTCACACTCACTCACTTACACACTCTCTCTCACTCACACACTCACTCACTCACACACTCTTTCTCACACACTCACTCACTCACACACTCTCACTCACACACTCACTCACTCACACACTCTATCTCTCACACTCACTCACTTACACACTCTTTCTCACACACTCACTCACACACTCACTCACTCACACACTCTCTCTCACACACACAGGTTTGTTTTGCTATTCCATAGACTCCCATTGATTTTATATCAGGTCAATGATATTTTCTCTCTCCTAACTCAACCTCTACTCCTAAACCTACCATCACAGAAACACGTGACCATCAGTGGTGTAGTCCTAAAAAAAAAAGTGGTTTACTACACCCCCCCCAGAGAAAAAAATAATTAAAGGCAAAAACATCAGAAGTCATTGTTTATTTGGTTTATTAGGTATATATCAATTCATATACATTTATATCAATTTACAAGTCATTGTTTTTTTTGTTAATTAGGAATATATACATTTAAAACTACATTTACAATCTGGCGTTTTTATTTTATTTACATTTATCTATTATGCATTTTTTTTACAGTACGTTCCAAACAGATTTACTATTTTTTGTTATATTTACAGATTTACATTGACGTGACTGAGGGTCATTTGCAGTGCGATGATGTCTTGCCCAGGAATTAACATATTTCTCTGGGTTGAACAGTGAAATTGGTGGGCCATTCAGGTTGATCATCATTAAATTTGAAACATGTGAAACAAGAAGCAAAGACCTCTTGTTGGTCAAGATGGTATTCATCAGACTGAAACCTCTTTCACATTCTGCAGTACTTACAGGAAAAGTCTGCATGCAGTTCTTAAGGGGTTTCAAATTCTGACTTTCAGTTTGGGGAGATTCAATTAAGTCTCGCATTCCCTTAATGGCCTGGTCAGGGCACACATTAAAACGTGCACAAAGCCTACAAATCTCTGTTTCACCATAACGAATGCTAGGCTCTGATGGCCACCTGCTTGTGTCAAGAATACTTAAATCTTTGAGAATGTCTTCTTCAAAAGGAAGACGTTTCTGTAGACTGTCAATTAGCCTTTGCAAGAATTCCTCAGTGTTAATGGACTTCATCTTAGGGTTTGACTTCAAGTGCACATCTTTAAATGTGCCATGATCCTTTGCTTCCAGGGCAGCTGATAGTTTCTCTCCTGGTTGAGTTTTAAATGATGTTAAAACTCTGATTGCTCTTTTCACAAGAAGATCTGCTCTGAGATTTACCCTTACAATTGGGACACTATGAAATTTCCTTTAGTTGGCCTACCTTCCAAAATAGTCAGTTAGACTGACTTTCCTTTTCTCTCCTCTTCCAACCATTTTCTAGATGAGATAGAGACAGAGATAGACTTGAATTATGCATCATTAAACTAACATGGGTCGCATAATCTACCCAAGTCTTTACTTTGTCATAAGACATAAGATAACACATCACAAATGTTTGCTTTTTAAAAGGTATTTGCAGTGGGATAACCTCGTAATGTGTCATTACAATTTTTATTTAATTTAAATTTGTTGTTGGATAAACATTAAATGACAGTCAGTAGCAGATGCACAAATCCCAAAGCAGCCTTCTGATTTTATCCCAAATGCTGCATTTATTTAACACATAACGTTAACAGACTGTTTTATGCAAATATTCATCATGATGGCAATTTTAGTATTTTTTGTGTATTTGACTTTCTGTCTGTGGCTTGTTAGCTACTTTAAACATAATTTCTGATCAATTTCTGATTCATGTAGGCCTAACTGTTATATGCTTCTTTATCAAGTTGAAATGTTTATAACTTCAAAAATCCTGTGCTGCTTGAATAACGTTATATTTCTGCCATATACGAAATCATGATGAGGCAAAGGCATCATAAATCAGCAACGGCATAACAGACTGTAATTACCGGTAGCTGTAATTAAACTAATTTCAAATACGTTTATTACCTGACTGCCTCAACGTGAAACCATCTTCCGTCGTCAATCGATGAACACTGTGCTCGCTCGCTGGCATCCTGCGAATGATGCTCGATAACGGCGTCGTCGGGGGCGGGGAACGACAGAATTCAAACAAAAATGCACCAATTACAACAAACGTTCGCGAGTTAAAAAAAAACACTTGGGATACAGTTAAAGGGGACGCTAAAACAGGAGTAGATAGGGACGTCTTAATCAGCAAAACAAGTGAGTATACGGAGGGTATACGCTAATATTGATCCTCAGAAGTTGTAATACGCAAACAGCCCTGGGGAAAAAGTAAGCATACGGAGTATACGTGCGTATGGCCCCGACTACACCACTGGTGACCATCACTAGATTTAAATAAAAACATCTTTTGGTTGATTTATAAGCCTTTTTATCTAGTGAGGAGCAGTCAATGTCTCACCAGTGGCTTGAGAAAGTTGTAATGGTTACCCGCTGGAGTGCCCTTAACCGCCACCAGAGGGCACTCCACCTCGGACTATTGCCACACCATCAGACTACATTTCCCATAAATCACTGCCTGAACTCATTCACCTGTGTCTTGTTAGCCTGTTTAACTCACCCTATATAAACCTGCTTCATTCTGTCATTACCTGCGAAGTCTTGTTACGTGTAACCGTAACCGTTTTAGTCATTGAATCATTTATTCAACCGAATCATTCAAACAGCTGATTCTTTCAGGAACGAAGCAAGTCTTTATGAATGATTCATTGAATCATTGATTCCTTTAAAAACATAGATTCGATCAGAAAGCAAAACACGACCGTGTCTCTCGAAGACGCATAACAATGTGAACATATTATCAATATTGTGTCCAAAATGTAACTCATAAAGCTTATTTAGTCAGATTACAGAAGGAGAAAGATTTCTGAATCATGTTAACCAGTCGAACGTTGATTCCTTGGCATATTATTAGTCATTATATGAGGTAAAGGTTGACTCTCAGTCTCCAGTGAGGTCTGTCTGGTGGTTGTTTGACTAATGTTCTTCTCACCTTGTTTTCCAAAACAGGGAATAAACTTCTGCCCGGGTCAGGAGGTTCCTGGAGTCACCACACACACACAAGAGGAACACTCGCTGCTGCCGCTCGTCTTCCACCTGGGACGCGACCCCGGGGAGAGATACCCAATCAGGTGAGGAGTTGAGGACGACAAACGGGTCAAACACCAGTGAATTTGGTGCAAAATGTAGAAACTATTGAGCCATATGAGAGATTATCGCTGGAGACGCACAGGTAGGATAAACACAGACCGATCAGATCAAACGTATGTGAGGAACACACTCCTAAAATATCTTTGACTGACATGAAAGTCTAAGCTATGATTGGCCATTTCCCAAATCAGAGGCGGAGTCTTCGGTTAAACGAGAGCCTCATATAATCAGTGAGTGATGGAGAAATTTTTAGTTAATGTTAATTTATTTACGCTCTTTGTATGGCAGAATTAAATTATGATCGAAGCTCAACCGGTATGAAAAACATATTTGCACAGATATGAATGAAGTCCATCACTGGACACGCAGCAAACATCTTTGAACATGTGATTTGTGTGTAAGTCAATAAAATGAGGGGAAAGTTGTTGTATTTTTAGTGTGGTATTATGTTTTAAAAGGTTTTTATGATGATCGTGTGTATGATAGGAGGAGAGTCTAAATGACTATTAAAATGAACGTATTCCAGCTATGGACATTTGGAGCCATGAGATAAACACAGGAAATAGACAAAAGATTTGCAAAACCACCAGTATTTTATTTTATTTTATTTTGTATATATCTTTTTTATTTTATTATTTGAATTTCATTATTTTATTTTAGATTTTAAATTATTTTATTCTATTTTGTTCTTTTTTATTTTTGTTATACATTATTTTATTGTATTGTATTTAATTTAATTTTGTTTATTTATTATTTTATGTATAATTTTCTTTTATTATTTTTTATTTTTGTTATACATTATTTTATTTTATTGTATTTAATTTAATTTAATTTTATATATAATTTAATTTTATTGTATTTAATTTAATTTTGTTTATTTATTATTTTATGTATAATTTTCTTTTATAATTTTTTATTTTATATCATTATTTTATTACTTTTATTTTATTGTATTTAATTTAATTTTGTTTATTTATTATTTTATGTATAATTTTCTTTTATTATTTTTTATTTTTGTTATACATTATTTTATTTTATTGTATTTAATTTAATTTTGTTTATTTATTATTTTATGTATAATTTTCTTTTATTATTTTTTATTTTATATCATTATTTTATTACTTTTATTTTATTGTATTTAATTTAATTAATTATTTTATTATATTTTTATGTATCATTTTATTATTTGGATGTCATTTTTTTTATTTTATTTTTTATCATTTTATTTTATTATTTTTATTGTATTGAATTTCATTTATTTACTTTTTTTATTTTATTTTATTTTATTTTAACCACAGCATACATCTTTCTGACATGACCTACAAACATTTTTGATGATACGGACGTTTAAAGAAACCTAAATATCTCAGCAAAAGATGAATCATTACAAAGATGTCCCCTACCAAATAATTAAACCAAAAATAATTGAAAAACTAAAACTAAACAACTAAAATAAAATAATAGATTTTTTTTTTGCAGATTTTTTAGTCTTCTCCCGGGTTTTAAAGCATCACGTGCTCGTCCATGTTGGCAGTGTCTCTGCTGTCTTCTATGTAACGTAACAATTAATATAATGTATAATGTAATTAACAGTGAGTTTATATCACAAATCTCACAATACTGTGCATCTAAACCAGAAAAATGTGAATCATTGTAGAATAACAATTCCAAAGTTTATCTGGGAAAACGATTATGTGTCCGTTAATTTACAGATGATCTGAATGTATTTGTATAATATTATGTGAGCTTACAAAACATAAAAATGCCTCCTAAAAACTTAAAAATAAGCCCTGAAATTGTCTCCCCAGTTTGGGAATTCAGAGCAAATGCTATAATAATAATAATAATAATAATAATAATAAATACTTGATTACTAACATTTTCTGTAATACTCGTATCGTTTATTGTGTCCAGTATTGAGAAGGCAGTGTTTCTGCTGCGCTGACCGTCTTCATGATTTGATTCTGTTTGTTTCTTTAGTCAGATTAGCCTTTGCCCCTCAAGCCGTCTTTCCACTCTCGTTCTTTATCTTCCCGTCTTTATCTGTCCTCATCCTTCTATCGCCAGGTCTCTCTCTCTCTCGAGCGCACACACACATCGCTCTCTTTCATCAGGCACTGGGTGTTTTAGGCGGCCAGCATATGTATTTCAGAAATCCAGTTCAAACTGACCAGGATTTTTCTCTTCTCTGATGACGAGGGCGGGGCCACCTGTCACTCACACGAGATCCACCAATAGCAAACCATCCAATCAATCAACTCCACACAGACACCATCAAGCCCCGCCCCACATTTGCTACATTTCACGTTCAGTTTCATCTTTTCGTTCACTTAAATGTGATTGAAGCAATTTTAGTTTAGGGAAATAACTTTTTTTTCTGGTTGTTGATGTAAATAGTTTCAAATGATCAAACAATATTTATATTTATAATGCTGTGAAACAGGATAATGTCATGCAAATGTAAACACGAATGCGAAATAGTTATTTTACTTTGAGAAAGAGAAATTTCATAATGTGATTTCGCCCCACTTTCAACGAATTTTTATGCATGTTGTTTTAAAAATCAAAAGGATAAACAACGTAGGTTTATTTATTTTCACAGCCACCTTTTATGATCGCAATATTTCAATTATTAAAAGAGTTCAATTATCTGCGTTTTCATCGAGTAAAAAGTAGTAGAACACCGTGACCCTGATTTCTCTGTTTTTATTCCCTCCTCTTGAAGAGACAATTAAACATTAATGTTGTTTTTGATCGTCCATCTCTTCTCCGCTCCGCTGGTTTCAAGCTCTAACAATGAAAAACAGAAACATTCATCCCCCCAAAAAAGAAATCAATATCCGTGTTGCGTGCCGGAGAGGAGAGAGCTGTTCGTCTGGCCATCTTCATCCTCCTGATCTCTCCGGTTTACAGTGGATGTTTTCGAGTAGGTCGGATCCGAACGCCGGTCCCGGTCCCCTGCGAGCCGGTGTCAGGCCGCTGACCGTCTGCTCCTCTGCGCACCCAGCTGGAGCGGCCGGCGCTCATTAATCTCTGTCTGCACCTAAAGAGCCACTTAAGATGATGTAGGGCCTGTCTGCGCACATTCCTCCAGACTGACAGCGCCGCCGCACGGCCTCCGTCCACCCGCTCCACACGCCCACCAAAAGAAGGGCTGGAAATGCAGCTCATTTGATTATTTGATAATAGAGTTCAGTCAAACATTTAACCCAACGCTGGGTTTCTCTAATTTTGACCCAGCATTGGGTTGCCAAATAACCCATATTTGGTTGTTTTTAACCCAGCATTTGTGAGTCTTGCTCTTGGGGTCGGATTACTAATACACACTCACACTTTTTACACACAACGCTGGGTTAAATGTTTGACCCAACCTGCTGGGTAGTTTCATTTAACCCAACTACTGTTTAAAAATTACTTAAATTTAAACTACCCAGCATGCTTGGCAAACATTTAACCCAGCTACTGGGTTAAAACAACCCAATTGCTGAGTTTGTCCATTTTCAACCCAACTTGATTCACACATTTCACACTAAAAAAAAAAAATGCTGGGTTAAAAATAACCCAAGTCACTTACAGGTTAAATATGGACAAATCAATTGGGTTGTTTTAACCCAGTAGCTGGGTTAAATGTTTGACCCAACCTGCTGGGTAGTTTTATTTAACTCAACTATTGTTTAAAAATGACTGTATTGCTCGCTTAAAATTAACCCAAAATATGTTGTAAATTAACATTTATCAATAAGTTTAAAAAGTAATAATTAAATAGTAAACATTTATTGAAATTACTTATTAATAAATGTTCACCTTTTGATTATTATTATGTGTCTGATTTTTTATTTCATTTTAAGCCAGACATATGGTAATTTTTAAACAATAGTTGAGTTAAATAAAACTACCCAGCAGGTTGGGTCAAACATTTAACCCAACGCTGGGTTTGTCTAATTTTGACCCAGCATTGGGTTGCCAAATAACCCATATTTGCTTGTTTTTAACCCAGCATTTGTGAGTCTTGCTCTTGGGGTCGGATTACTAATACACACTCACCCCTTTTACACACAACGCTGGGTTAAATGTTTGACCCAACCTGCTGGGTAGTTTCATTTAACCCAACTACTGTTTAAAAATGACTGTATGGCTGGCTTAAAATTAAATTAAAAGTCAGACAAATAATAATAATAATAATAAAAAGGCAAACATTTATTAACAAGTAATTTCAATAAATGTTTACTATTTAATTATTACTTTTTAAACTTATTGATAAATGTTAATTTACATCATATTTTGGGTTAATTTTAAGAAAGAAATACAGTAATTTTTAAACAGTAGTTGGGTTAAATAAAACCCAATTGCTGAGTTTGTCCATTTTCAACCCAACTTGGTTCACACATTTTACACTAAAAAAAAATGCTGGGTTAAAAATAACCCAAGTCACTTACAGGTTAAATATGGACAAATCAATTGGGTTGCCAAATAACCCATATTTGGTTGTTTTTAACCCAGCATTTGTGAGTCTTGCTCTTGGGGTCGGATCACTAATACACACTCACCCCTTTTACACACAACGCTGGGTTAAATGTTTGACCCAACCTGCTGGGTAGTTTCATTTAACTCAGTTGTTGTTTAAAAATGACTGTATTTCTTAACCCAAAATATGTTGGAAATGAACATTTATTAATAATCAAACAAACATGTATTAAATTGCTTATTAATAAATGTTCACCTTTTGATTATTATTAAGTGTCAAATTTTTAAGCCAGCCATACAGTCATTTTTAAACAGTAGTTGGGTTAAATGAAACTACCCAGCAGGTTGGGTCAAACATTTAACCCAGCGTTGTACAACAAAATATGTTGTAAATTAACATTTATCAATAAGTTTAAAAATAGTAATTAAATAGTAAACATTCATTGAAATTACTTATTAATAAATGTTCGCCTTTTGATTATTATTGTTGCGTCTAGTAATTATGTGTCCGATTTTTAATTTCCAACCTATTCATTTTAAGCCAGACATATAGTTGAGTTAAATAAAACTACCCAGCATGTTGGGTCAAACATTTAACCCAACCTCTGTGTTTGTCCATTTTCGACTGGAACTCAATCTTTCCATTCCAGTGGTCCAGAAGGCCGTATTTAAAGATGGCCGCCAGTCGCCCATCCCCGGTCTAGCTGTTCGCATCAATGCCGACCTGCCTAGAACACTAGCCAAGCTAACGGGCCAAGGAATTTGTTTGGTCTACACAACCCCTGTCATGCTGACCCCCATCTCACGGCCGGCCTTATCCCGGCCAAGAGCACTTAAGTCCCATCCTGCCCTGGGCTAATGTAGCCGGCAACTCGGGCCTCATCTGCTCCCGACAAGCACTTCAGCCCTCAATCAATAGTGCTCGCAGAACTGCTCAATTTCCACCGGGGGAGAGAAGCGGAGAGAAAAGGCAGAGGTATTTGATTGCCTCTTCAGCTCAATTCCCTTGTCTAGCTCCAACTGTGTGAGCGCGACTTATTTTATTCATTCATTCAGTTATACTTGTTGGTGTTTTTACCGTGTGAATACAGATTCGCTCTTGTTTCATTGTGTTCGAGAATGCCGTTTTGTGCGTGCGAGTGTGTGTGAATGGCTAATCAGTCTGGTGACACACCTGAGCAATACCCCCCCCCCCCTTGGGTGTCATGCATTATAAATCAAAAGACTGTATTTGCATGCATTGTTATTAATCACGCATCTCAAGTTGGAGAAAGGAAACCGGGGTTCAGAAAAATGCTAATGAGCCACGCTGACTGTGGATTTTCTATTGTTTGTCTGGACTATGGGCATAAATAAACATGTTTTGGTTAATTATTGATTAGGGACCCAGGGGCATAAACACAGGACGTGTACAGTGAGGGCGGCATACGTTCAGCAGATCGTCCCTTGGTTCATCTTCACGTCTATCATGAAAAGAGAACAAATGTTTCCTGCATGTGTGATCTGAAGCCCTGCGAATTGATCCCAAGAAGAGATGGGAATTGTTTTTTTATTTTTGACTAGCACAAAGAACTCTGAAGTTTTACCGTGATGACTGACAGGGTGTGATTTGTTAAAACAAAAGCAGAGGGAGGGATATTTGAACGAGAATATCATCATTGAAATTGTATTTTTTAAGGCATAGTTCACCCAAAAAATGAAAATTCTGTCATTAATTATTCACCCTCGTGTCGTTCCAAAGCTGTAAGACTTTCGTTCATCTTCAGAACACAAATTAAGATCTTTTTTAATGAAATCTGAGAGCTTTCAGTCTCTCCATTGACAGTCTACACGACTATCACTTTCAAGCCACAGAAAGGTAGTAAAGACATTATTAAAGTGACTCCAGTGGTTTAACCTCAATGTTATGAAGCGAAACGAGTGCTTTGTTTGCGCAAAAAACAAACAATTTAACACTTTATTTAGAAAATATGAATCCGACTTTCTCAGAATTGCTTTATATAAAGTTGTAATTGTGTAATAACGCCAGAATTGTGAGATATAAAGTTGCAATCAAGAGAAAAAAAAGTCAGAATTGCGAGTCAAAATTTAGAGAAGAAAGTTGGAATTGTTAGATATACCATCACAATTGAAAGAACAAAGGTAGAATTATGATGTTCGCAATTGAGAGAAACAATTCAGAATTGCGATATAAAGTTGTAGTCGAGAGAAAAAAAGTCAGAATTGTGATATAAAGTTGTAGTCGAGAAAAAAAGTCAGAATTGCGATATAAAGTTGCAGTTGAGAGAAAAAAAGTCAGAATTGCGATATAAAGTTGTAGTCGAGAGAAAAAAAGTCAGAATTGTGATATAAAGTTGTAGTCGAGAGAAAAAAAGTCAGAATTGCGATATAAAGTTGTAGTCGAGACAAAGTCAGAATTGCGATATAAAGTTGCAGTTGAGAGAAAAAAAGTCAGAATTGCGATATAAAGTTGTAGTCGAGGAAAAAAGTCAGAATTGCGATATAAAGTTGCAGTTGAGAGAAAAAAAGTCAGAATTGCGATATAAAGTTGTAGTCGAGAGAAAAAAAGTCAGAATTGTGATATAAAGTTGTAGTCGAGAGAAAAAAAGTCAGAATTGCGATATAAAGTTGTAGTCGAGACAAAGTCAGAATTGCGATATAAAGTTGTAGTCGAGAGAAAAAAAGTCAGAATTGTGATATAAAGTTGTAGTCGAGAGAAAAAAAGTCAGAATTGCGATATAAAGTTGTAGTCGAGACAAAGTCAGAATTGCGATATAAAGTTGCAGTCGAGAGAAAAAAAGTCAGAATTGTGATATAAAGTTGCAGTCGAGACAAAAAGTCAGAATTGCGATATAAAGTCGCAGTTGAGAGAAAAAGTCAGAATTGCGATATAAAGTTGTAGTCGAGAGAAAAAAAGTCAGAATTGTGATATAAAGTTGTAGTCGAGAGAAAAAAAGTCAGAATTGCGATATAAAGTTGTAGTCGAGACAAAGTCAGAATTGCGATATAAAGTTGCAGTTGAGAGAAAAAGTCAGAATTGCGATATAAAGTCGCAGTTGAGAGAAAAAGTCAGAATTGCGATATAAAGTTGTAGTCGAGAGAAAAAGTCAGAATTGCGATATAAAGTCGCAGTTGAGAGAAAAGTCAGAATTGCGATATAAAGTTGCAGTCGAGAGAAAGTCAGAATTGCAATATAAAGTTGCAGTTGAGAGAAAAGTCAGAATTGCGATATAAAGTCGCAGTTGAGAGAAAAGTCAGAATTGCGATATAAAGTTGCAGTTGAGAGAAAAAGTCAGAATTGCGATATAAAATCGCAGTTGAGAGAAAAGTCAGAATTGCGATATAAAGTCGCAGTTGAGAGAAAAGTCAGAATTGCGATATAAAGTTGCAATTGAGAAAAGTCAGAATTGCGATATAAAGTTGCATTTGAGAGAAAAAGTCAGAATTGCGATATAAAGTCGCAATTGAGAGAAAAAAAGTCAGAATTGCGATATAAAGTTGCAGTTGAGAGAAAAGTCAGAATTGCGATATAAAGTCGCAGTTGAGAGAAAAAGTCAGAATTGCGATATAAAGTCGCAGTTGAGAGAAAAGTCAGAATTGCGATATAAAGTTGCAGTTGAGAGAAAAAGTCAGAATTGCGATATAAAGTCGCAGTTGAGAGAAAAGTCAGAATTGCGATATAAAGTTGCAGTTGAGAGAAAAGTCAGAATTGCGATATAAAGTCGCAGTTGAGAGAAAAGTCAGAATTGCGATATAAAGTTGCAGTTGAGAGAAAAAGTCAGAATTGCGATATAAAGTCGCAGTTGAGAGAAAAGTCAGAATTGCGATATAAAGTTGCAATTGAGAAAAGTCAGAATTGCGATATAAAGTTGCAATTGAGAAAAGTCAGAATTGCGATATAAAGTTGCATTTGAGAGAAAAAGTCAGAATTGCGATATAAAGTCGCAATTGAAAGAAAAAAAGTCAGAATTGCGATATAAAGTTGCAGTTGAGAGAAAAAGTCAGAATTGCGATATAAAGTCGCAGTTGAGAGAAAAGTCAGAATTGCGATATAAAGTTGCAGTTGAGAGAAAAAGTCAGAATTGCGATATAAAGTCGCAGTTGAGAGAAAAGTCAGAATTGCGATATAAAGTTGCAGTTGAGAGAAAAGTCAGAATTGCGATATAAAGTCGCAGTTGAGAGAAAAGTCAGAATTGCGATATAAAGTTGCAGTTGAGAGAAAAAGTCAGAATTGCGATATAAAATCGCAGTTGAGAGAAAAGTCAGAATTGCGATATAAAGTCGCAGTTGATAGAAAAGTCAGAATTGCGATATAAAGTCGCAGTTGAGACAAAAGTCAGAATTGCGATATAAAGTTGCAGTCGAGACAAAAAGTCAGAATTGCGATATAAAGTTGCAGTTGAGAGAAAAAGTCAGAATTGCGTCAAAGTTGCAGTCGAGACAAAAAGTCAGAATTGCGATATAAAGTTGCATTTGAGAGAAAAAGTCAGAATTGCGATATAAAGTCGCAATTGAGACAAAAAGTCAGAATTGTGAGAAAAAGTCAGAATTATCTTTTAAATGGACAGAAACAAGCTTCCACAGTAGTCCCACTGAGACACCTGTAAGAAACTGCCGTTTTAAGACCAGTAAAAGGTCGTGACCCAGATGTATTTCACTCCACAGACACACTGACTTTGTGACGACGCAACTAGACGATCTAAAATGCTGAAATGCAGTTATGTTGCATCAGCCATCGATCAGTCATTAGACGAGAGCTC
>CM076085.1:1265000-1337500 GCA_038088235.1 Zacco platypus | reverse complement strand
TCATTCAATAAAATGACACTTGTCTCTGTTGGATTGTTATGGGTGGATTATATCAGAACTATTCTTTGAATAACGTTCAATTGGAAGGGGACTATACTGTGGCATTCTGCGGAAGAATCTTGGTTGTGCTTCGGCTCTGCGTAAATGCGCGGATTAATATATAACCCTAGTAGATAATGCTTCACAGTGAGCTACAAATGGCAGTTTATCTGTTCGATAAAATAACTTACTCACCTGTTGAGTAGTTATAAAAACGGAAAAGATTGTCTTTTTGCCGGCTGACTCTTCTCTGCTCGACGTTTGTTTAAAAAAAAAAAACGGTGGTTGGAAATTTAGCAGCTCCATGTCAATCTTGTCCACCTAAGCCACGCCCACAGCAGCAGGAGCAACTTTTCTCTATTTTCGGATACGGGTGTGTCACGTGCGCAATTTCCCGCGAAAACCGTCCCGACAGGTCTAAAACAAACGTTTATAATAGGCTTGCCATAGTGAATTTGGAAAAAGAATTTACGATTTATTAATTCATTATTTAAATTCTGAAAAAAAGGGAAAAAAAAACACTTTTTAATAAAATATATATATATATATATATATATTTTTTTTTTTTTTTTTTTACTTAAAAAGTATTATTGCAGAGAAAAAAATGGTGGCGCAATAGATTTTGTGTGGAAATAAATAATAAAAAAAATTTTTTGTTAAATATTTTTGTTAAAAATCTAATGTATGAGGGGGAGGGGGCAAGATACGGCATTAGCTAAAATAATGTTTATTTTTTTAGGAACGTTTAGGCTAATACTTGTTAAAAATATCACTTTAGCAAAGTTTGTACTATTTTTTTTTTTTTTTTTTTTTAAATAAATATATTCATTGAAATGTTAAAATAAAATATGCAAGCATTGAAGGAGATCCCAAAATATTTATATAGATTTACAGTAGTAACAATAAATGATATTTTATTATATGATATATTTTTAAATATGGGTATTATCGCTTAAGTTGATATATAATTTAATATATTTCATATCTGAATCAAACCATATGTCAACAAATGGAAAATTCCAAAATGTTAATTATTGTACTTTTGTTTTGTTTTTAATGATGGAAGACATAATGAAAAATCCTGTTTTAGTGATGTTTTCTTCATTCTCTGCTAGGACTGGATGCTCGGGGATTTCTGTTTGGGCCACTTCTGGCTCAGAGATTAGGAGTAGGATTTGCTCCCATTAGGAAAAAAGGGAAGCTCCCGGGACCCACGTTATCAGTCGCGTACAGTCTGGAGTATGGAACGGTACCTCCAATTTATCTCCAAGTTCTCCACTGGTCCACTTGTAGTTGTTCGTGATTTAATTCGGCAGTGTCGTTTCAGGCCGAGGCGGAGATGCAGGAAGATGCGGTTTCTGCCGGACAGAAGATCCTGATCATTGATGATTTACTGGCGACCGGAGGTGAGCAAGAGATCCGAACGCCGCTTAATCCGCCAACGGCAGTCGTGTAACGACTCGTGTGTTTGACAGGAACTCTGTACGCGGCGTGTGAGCTGATCAGACAGCAGAAGGCCGAGGTGCTGGGCTGCATGGTGGTGGTGGAGCTCAAGGACCTCAATGGAGCGGACAAGCTGAAGCCCACTCCTGTGTTCTCTCTGATACAGTACTGACCGTCGGTCTGGTGCCGGAGGAGCGGTGTATTATTCACTTGATGGTTTATTTTTCAGAAATATGAAGAATTCCAACCAGTTTTTATTTTTTGGTATTAATTCCGCTATGATCATTAACTGGCTGTGTCTGAAATCACATACTTTGAGTTGGTAATTCTGTGGTAGTGATGGGAGAAACCAAGCGCTGGTGACCCCTGCTGGTCAGGACAGTGTAAATGCAGTGAAAACTCAGTCAAAACATCCATAACTGAGCTGTTATTAAATTGTAGGGCTTGTTTTTTGTGTAGAATAACTCTTGTAAAAATCATACATATGCACTGGCTCAAGGGTTCAGATTATCGCCCCCTAGTGGCAAAACAATGAAGTTGACGTAACAAAGCGACCATCACTAGTTTGGCCAAAAATAAAAAAAAGGTTCGGATCATCTTGTTTTTTGCCGACTCCAGATGTGATTTCAGACACCGCCGGTTCCAGAAGTATGAAACGACACCATTGCTTGAATGAACTTCTTTATTGTAAATATAACACATGATTCTTTTAAAACAATTTGTCCTGCATTTATACCCCTTACTTTACATGTCAGCATTTACGAACAGATAATGATGCAAAGAACAACGTCACAACATCGGCAGAAATCTCGTGACCATCAGACTATGCAAACATACGAAAGATTAAGAGAAATAAAAGTTAAAGTATTGCACATGGTCTCGGGTCTTGTTTGAAGCGGCTCAAATGCGCTCCTCTTCCTTCATCTTCTGGTTCAGGGCGTCCAGCACGATGTTCAGATCCGTGGTCTTGTTCAGTTTTAGGTACAAGTCCTTCCTGATTGGATGTATCGTGAGCCACGCAGGCGTCAGTTCAGCCAGCAGAACGAGATGTTTCTCCATTTCATCTGAAGAGGGAGAAAAATTTAATAATATGAAAAGAACGTTCCAGCAAAAAACAAAAGCGCCATATTTAAGAGCACCAGCTGCTCCAAAACCAAGTGAATCGTCACTTAAACTGAATGTTTGTGACCTTTATCATTAAGGTTAACCAACTTAGTGGACTGGACTGCAGTGTTGACATGTGCTGTTACACGTTTTGCGGTTGATTTTATTCCCTGGTAACAAAACGGATGAGCTCGGAATCGGAAAGACTAACCGGCTGGTGACGGATCATGCAGGAAATCTGCCGATTCGGATCGGTGAATCTCTACATTAAAGCACTAGTGTGATAAATTTGTACAGAATATTTAAATGTTATTGAATATTTCTCACAAATAGTGCTTTTGGTCAAAAAATGAGGTGCATAAAGGAGGCCTGGGATCAATCCGATCCAAAAAAGGAACAAAATCTGTGCTAATTGAAAGAAAACAAGATCTAATCCAATATTTGGTAATCGAGTTATGAGAGATTTGTGTGTAGGCCGTTCTTAACTAACTCAGGTTTTGTGGAAGCAGTAGTTACACCCCGAGTAAGTAAAGTCCGTTAGTTTTAGTCAAATGTGATAAAAAGAACATTCTCTCCAGGTCAAAGTGACCCGAACACAACCCCACAACTTCCCCTCCCTCTTGCGGCAACATCTCTTCTGACGACCCGTCACTCACATGAGATCCACCAACGGTACACCCCAACCCCACAGACGAAAATCAAGCCCCGCCCCACATTTGTTCTTGTTAGAGAAGCGTTTCACTCAGATATAAGTCACAACTTCCTGTCATGGCAGCTTTAACCCTTGTGCATTGTTCCAATTCACTACCCTTTCGTTTTCAGCCACGATTTTAACTGCTTTAAAAATGTATCAGATAAATATTATTTTGCTTAAATCTATTAATCAACCTCAGTCCTGATCAAAACTACTAAAAAAAACTCTTTAAAACGTTAAAATCTGATGCTGCACAAAAACTAACAACGCATCAAAGCCAATGTTGTTTCTAATCTTTGACACGTTTTTCCCAAAATCAGTGACATCATTTATGAATTTGGCAATTAAAGAGTTAAAATCCTGATTTTTTTTTTTTTAAATTTAGTAGTTTTGATCAGGACTGAGGTTGATTAATAGATTTAAGCAAAAAAATGTGAAAAAAATATTTATCTGATACATTTTTAAAGCAGTTAAAATCATAACGAAAGGGTCGTGAATTTGCCCACAGAGTACTGTTGAGTTTTTGAACATTTTCAAAGCGTTTTCCCAAAATATGTGTCAAAATAAGATTTGTCACCAAAAATCATTCCATTTGCTGAAACACGGAGAAAGTTATGGCCAAATTAAGACTCAAAAATTCCCCATAGTGGATGAAAACATCCCGAACAGCACATAAAGGGTTAAAGCGAGGAGGACTGTGTGAAGTCCTATAGAGGCGCTTTGAGGAAGATCAGTAGGTTTTGGGAAAACATCTGTACTAACCAGAACTGAGGGGAGATCGGTAGCTAGCGATCATCCGGTTGCAGGCGAGCTCCATGAGCAGGGCTGGCTTTTTCTCCGCGACGAACACGTTTCGCAAGATCCGGGCTAACTCGGGCAGCCGTGACATCATCGAGAGGCGCAGCTCCTGCTGCGGGTTCCTCGTCATGGTGGCCTGCAACTTCTGAGCCTCTTTAGCACGAATCTGAAAAGGGGACGAAATGCGGATTAGGTTCTTGTAAAAGGTTGTGACCTTTGCGATACGTGGCGTTGCGTCGACTCACCCTCTCCAGCAGCGATTGAGAAACCCCCTTGAGCGCACCCGGCGTTTCTGTTGGCGTCACAGCGGCTTTCGCTGACGTCTCAGGCTCTTTAGCGCACGCGGCCTCTGCGGTTTTCAAGGCCATGTTAGCCAAGGCTTTCTCCATCTAGAACGGTAGCGGCACACACAACTCGTAAGTTGGATATGCAAAGATCAACGTTTGTTTTTGAAAGCTGCGTCCCAATGTGTGCATCTGCTCTAAATAAAGGCCAGAACGTGTAACCCAGAGCAGAATACGTTGAAAATAGCAAGTCAAAACTCCCCAGATGGCCCAGTTCTAGACTGTTGAAGAGAGAAAAACTCACGCCATTCATTTTCAAAATAGGGAAACTGATTTTTTATAATAACTTTAGACAGACACTGAGCTACGAGGTTGTTAATCGCCGGTATTAGCTTCTGTTAAAGCCATCAGCCCACATTTTCAACTTAGTTTTATAATAATTGCATTTATGAGCGGAATGTGTGGTGAAAAACTACATTACCCATAATGCTGCACAGAAAATTACATCAATGCGTGTCAAATAAATTTAAATGCACACATACATTTTGTTTTTATTATTCATTCTTAATTGGATTATGCAGTCTGCAATGCTTCATGGGATTGTAGTTCTTTCCCCTCACCATTAAGCTCACAGTGTTTGTATTGGTGTCTGATTTTCTGAATTTGTTTTTGTTTCAAATCAACATTTGTAATGTTGTGGATGGTTTGGTTCATGGATTATATAGACGTTGAAGTTCCTGTGGGAGAAATGAATGGAAAAAATACATCCGGAACTAACGGAGCTGAAAAAGTGGGTAGGAGCTGATGCACCATTTGGTTCAGAACTACAAAACTCAAATAAGAACTACAAACATGTGCGAGTGTGTGCGCGAGACAGCAGAGACGCCCAAAAAGAACGTAGTTAATAATCAATATCTGATTAAATATGATAATTTTTTGAAATGGGGCTGACAATTATATATTTTTTTAAAATCTAATCAATTACATGATGTGGTGATTAATTAACCCAATTAAATCGGATTTAATCGCACATCAATTTTGGCTGAGAAATGATCATTTTTAACCATTGTGTAAAATCTCAAATAAATATTACAAAAAAGTAGCTTCGGAAAGAAATATTTTGTTTGATTCAACAGAATTTATTACAAACTTTTGAGGTCGAGTAAAAGATGACTGAATTTACCTTTAAGGAAAATGATTTTAAATAAAATGATTTAATGATCTAATATTTAGGGCTGTCCTGCGATTGTAGATTCTTCTAGTCGACTATTGGTCAGTGTTCTCTAGACTTCACCTTTGGATTCATGAGAGCCCGAGCTCGGTCCAGCACCTCTTGAGCGGACGTCAGCTTCTCCGTTTGAGGAGGTTGAGGCAAATCACTCGGTTTGACGTTGGGAACCTCGTCCACATTGAACCTCGGATGCCAGCGGGTCAGTTTGTCATCCGGGAAGACAATGGGAGGGTTTAGGGAAGCCAGGAACACCTGTATCCAACAGAAGACGTGATTGGAATACACAAATAATAGCATCTGAAACTCTTCTAGGGTTCTCAAGCGCAAGTAAACCGGCTTACCTTGTGGTGTCCTTTCACAATATCAACAAGGTTTTGGTGAAAAATGCGCCTTCTTTCTAAAAGACGAGAGGCCGACAACACTGGACGCGTGCCGTTGAATTCTGGGGAAAGAAAAGTTACTAAAATAAGTGAGTGTCATTATTTATCCTTATATTAGCCATGTTTTTCCAATGCAAAGAAACTTTTACTGGACATACTATGACATAAAATAAGTTTTTCTGTGAAATTGACCAAACTGAGATCAGTTTCAGGAAAAAAAATAAATAAAAAATCAGCTTAATTCAAAGGGAATTTTTCAGAAAATTAATAATAGTAAATAATAGTTCTTGTTTCAAGCATAAACTCACTTCATATGCGTTTCAAGACTTCATTTTACAGTTGCTTCAAGTATTTAAAGAGATATATTTGGGTTGGACGACGGGACAAAATTTGAGAGATATTCCTTTTTTGTCGTCATGCATGCAACATTTAATGCCACGAATACGAATTAAACACTTTCTGCTCCGACTTGAAACCTTTTAAAGGCCTTACTTCGTGTAAGAAAGGATCCCATAATGAGTCTTAAACCGGTCTAAAAGGAGTCTCATAAGGGTCTTGATTCACTCTTACACAAATTAAGGCCTTTAAATTATTTTATTTTTATTAAAGGATTTCAGCAGGATCTCATAAGGTTTTAAAGGGGTCTTAAAGGATCCTATAATGGGTCTTAAACTGGTCTAAAAGGAGTCTCATAAGGGTCTTGATTCACTAAGACCCCTTTAAAACTTTATGAGATCCTGCAGAAATCCTTTAATAAAAATAAAAAGGCCTTAATTTGTGCAAGAGTGAATTAAGACCCTTATGAGACCCCTTTAAGATCTTTATAAGACCTGCAGAAACCCTTTTAATATATTAGTAGTAGATTATTGTCTGTTATTAATTTGTTATCGGTCAAATTACAATAATATTTACAGCAATCTTAATTCATTTTAAAACATTAACCCAAACCTTCTTGATGAAAAGGCTCATTTTTTGACAAGTGTGGGAAGACGGTTGGTGCGCATTATATTCCCTGACGCATGTTATAAGCATCCCAAAACTCAAATCAGATGGAGTTGGTGTGGAGCAGCATTTAATGGTCATGTTCCTCACCTTCTTCAATGACCGGCTCCACTGTGAGCTGATAGCTGGACCTCTTCGCAGTGGCGCTGAACGAGGGAACGTTTCTCTCCTGGCGGAAAGTATAGGCAGAAGGAAACACGGCCTTTATCTGCCCCAGGTGGCTCTCTTCAAAACGCCTGCGAATGAAGCAAAATTAGGATTAACCCCCGTTAATCGGCACGCATGTAATTTAGCGGGCGTTTTCATCCTTACTTGTGCATCATGTCTTGGACGCCTTGCTTGATCTTGGCGAAAGTGACCGTCTCGGAGCGGTTGAACAGCATCCCAACGATGGTCTCCGTGCTGCGGAACATCTCGACCAGGAGTTTGAATTGGTAGGGCAGGGTGAGACCAGGCGGGACGTCCTGAGCGAGAGTGTGGAAGCGCTGATAAGCCGGGAGCTTCTCTCTGAAACAAAATGACAACTTCAGCAAAAGGCTTTGGTTTCTATCTTTACATTTTTGGGTGAACTGTGGCTTTAATCATTGGTGACAACCTGTGAACAGGGGGGTGTTCCAGAAAGCAGGTTATGTGACATACCCAGGTATGTTTATGAGTAAGTAAGTTGATAACCTCAACTTTCGGTTCCAAAAACTGAGGTAACTTTCAGGGTATGTAAGTAACCATAGCAACTTACTCTCTGAACATAACCTGGTTATGTTTGAGGGTTAGTTTTCTTAAGAGGTATTCAGATGTGTGTTATTTAATTAATATAGTTTTATCACGGTAACTACATTTCTAAATTTGTACATAGTTACTGTAAAGTATAAAGCACTATTATAATGTTTAAATGTTTATTCAATTTATATATAATATAATATATGTAATTATTTTATTGTAGTCACACACATCTGATGTGCTTTTTTTCCCTTTTATAACAGGACGTTTTCTATTCTATAATTTCTATAATAAAATACATATGTAATATCTTATTAAATATTTAGCATCAAAAAAAACAATATAAGTCTTATTCTCAGTGAATAAAGATTACTTATTCAATAAAAAGGATTGAAAAAATTATTACACAATCACCCAATAGGTGGCGATGTGCACTAAGTAGGTTTTGTAAATCGGCATTAAACAAAAGAAGGAGGAAGTGGAATGGCGTGGTTTTTCTCAGCGTCTGTTTCCATGGTGAATCATGGATCGGTTGGGAATGATTGTGTGTTAACCGGGAACATACTCTGGGTTGGCTGAACTTACTCCCTGATGCGTTTTTGGAACCAGCATACCTCGAGTAAACAAGGTTTGAGTTAATCAACCTTGAGTTCAGGGTATATGTGACGGTAAGTTAACCTTGCTTTCTGGAATACCGCCCAGATTGTGGCATTTGGTAAACAAAAATAGTCAGCAAACCTCACCTTTCCTCTGGTTCAGGCCCAGCCCGTGTCTCAGTCGCTTCAGCATTCTCCGCAATTCGCTCGGCACTTCTTTGCCGAACCTTAGCACGGGCGGCGTCGAGCCTCGCTTTCAGCTCCGCTAGAGTCGACACGGGCGCGGGAGACGGCGTCGTCACCGCTTCAGATCGTCCTTTCAGCTTCTGCAGCCTGGACTTCAGCGCAGCCACATCCTCTCTAGAGAGAGTTTTCTGAAAGAACAAAAGCTTGATTAACGACGAGCTGAAGAGCTCCAGGAGGTCCCGGCGCAGGCGTGAAGACCCCCGTGCGTTACCTGGCTCCGGCTCGTCCGCTTGATCTCATCGTCTCCGCTCGTTTTGCTAACAGGGGAGCCATTCGCATTATGATTAACGGTATCTTTTGCGCCTCTGCCGGCGGTTTGAGGAGTCTGAGTGGTGCTGTGGGCCGAGAGCTCAGCGCTCTACATCAAAACAAGAACGTTTGGATTAACGTCATTAAACCAAACAATTCAAACACACTCTCAGACTTTAAGAACTGAAAAAACACATTCGCACATCATGCCAATCAACACTAAATTCTCAATTGAGTTTTAAAGAGGGAAGCAAATTAAAATTAGGAAAATAAACTGATTGAAGAAATTCTACAGGATAAATTTGGCACCAAATGGAACTTAATATTCACAAAGTGGCAGTAAATTACTAAATTCTCCCATTCTTTTTTTTTACCTCGTTTCCTTTCTCAAAAGTTGTGGAATCGCACAAACAGACCGGCGACTGTATTTACATAAACAATTTAATGTTTTTTTTTTTTTTAGTAAATTGTTAAATTATAAAACAATTTCTTATAATTTAGATTTGATTCTTAACTAGGTATAAATTTATGAATGTTGTTTTTTTAAAAGTCAATTTGGTACAAAATTACACTTAAATTTAATATTATAAACACGTCGAAAGTAACCCGAAAGTAATCAGATTACATTACCTAAAATGTGAAATATAATAAATTACATTACTAATAGCCAATTTTAATTCATATTCAGTCATGGACTACAATGTTTTTCACTATATTGTTTCAGTGTATTATTGTATAAAAAGATACCATTAACTTTTTTTTTTATTAATAAAGAAGCAAACGACATAATATTCTAGTGGAAAATGCTAACATATCAAAGCGATTTAAAGTTAAGAAACCTAACGTGTCAGAAGTATTGCCATATTTAAGTTGACGTATGCATCTTACGGACGTATATACAGTTCAAATTAATATTATAAACAAGTTAGGTCAAAAGTAATCCAAAAGTAGTCAGATTACATTACATAAACTACATTTTTTTAACCACGCATAATTTGTATTCAGTAACGGACTACAATTCTGTAAGTAACCTACCCATTATCGCTATTTATCGTTTCGTCGCATTACTGAAATAGTATTAGCGTTTTATGGAATTGCACACAGACCGGCGAATACAATTATATTTTTTAGTTGCCTTTTTTATTTTAAATGTCAAAATATTAACTTAGAAAAGTTACTAACGAGGCGGTTTAACGCACTTTTAATCAAAAGTAATCCAAAAGTAGTCAGATTACATTACCTATAATGTATTAGATTACATTACAGACTACAATTTTTAATGGCGCATAATTTGTATTCAGTAACGCACTACAATTTTGTAAGTAACCTACCCATTATCGCTATTTATCGTTTCAACACATTACTGAAATAGTATTAGCGTTTTATGGAATTGCACACAGACCGGCGAATACAATTATATTTTTTAGTTGCCTTTTTTATTTTAAATGTCAAAATATTAACTTAGAAAAGTTACTAACGAGGCGGTTTAACGCACTTTTAATCAAAAGTAATCAGATTACATTACCTATGATGTATTACATTACATTACAGACTACAATTTTTAATCGCGCATAATTTGTATTCAGTAACGCACTACAATTTTGTAAGTAACCTACACATCATCACTATTTATCGATTCAATGATTACTGAAATAGTATTAGCGTTTTATGGGATTGCACACAGACCGGCGGATACAATTATATTTTCTAGTTGCCGTTTTTATTTTAATTTCAAAATATTAACTTATAAAGCGCGGTTTAACGCACTTTTAATCAAAAGTAATCCAAGTAGTCAGATTACCGAAAACTTGTAACGTAACAGATTACGTTACTAATTACAATTTTTAATATTTACTTTGTATTCAGTCATGACTAAAATTTGTTTTACTATATAACGATTCGATGAATTACTATTATTATTATTATTCTAGGGAAAGAATTTAAAGAGGTTTGATGTCCTTTTTTTTAGCAGTAAAGCCGCATTTAAATGACCGTCTTCGACAGTCGCGTCGCGTCGCGTCTCAAACCCGCGTTGAACGCGACATTTTGCGATCGGTACCTGCACTTTATCGTCGTTTCTCAGGAGATCGAGCTTCTTCCTCGCGCCTCTCTGACCCGCGCGCTCCTCCGGTGAGGTTCTGCGGTTCTGGCTCGCGCTGAGCCTCAGGCGCTTCTTGGCGGTGCTGTGCTGTTCGGCTGTGGACGGAAACAACACCGAACACACGTCGAACTCCGTCGCGGTCCGTTTAGGTGTTCGGGGACTCGCGGTTAAGCCCGCGTCGCTCACAGCTCGCGAGTCTGAGGCGGTCTGGACGGGTTCTGCTGACAAAGCCTCGTCGATGACTCTGAGGAACTCCTGCTGGACATGTTTCTGCGACTCTGGATCGCGCGTCGTTTTACGCGCCGCTCTGGATGATGTTCTTGGTTTGGTGATCACCGCCGATTCCACCGCGTCCCCGGACTCCTTCAGTCCATTCGACCGTGCAGGTCGACCCTTCTTACTCTGTGCAAAATAATCGGTAACCCGAGCTTGAGCCATTCTTCGGTACGAACGAGATCCGTAGCGTTCTGTAATTGTTATTGTCCCGCCGGAACTTCCTCTCAGTGTCTTCCTACACTAACTTTCGCGCTAAATCGGACCACGTGACTTATGTAGGCAGAGCGTGGCTTATAACCACGCCCCCACAACCACTGATCAAACGGATTCACAACTGATTGACAGAACAAATGTTAATATTGATTGTTGTTATATCCACATTAAATAATCAACACTTTATTTGTTTTATTTGGCTCCTTGAGTTATTATATATATATATATATATATTATATATTTCACCATCAATCATTTTGGTTGTTTTGGTCTTTGGAATGAAGGGGATCGTGTTGTAAATTTGCATTTCTTAAGATAAATCAATCATTTTTAAACGAGAAAACACTGTAAATCATTTACAACTGCAAGCGTGACAGTTCAGCTTCCTGTGAGTTTTATTTATGCACGTTAAAATATGCACATATATCGTGAAATAGCCTATCAAAAGCCCATACGAAAGTAACTGAAAGAAGAATGTTTAACAAAAATGTGTTAATACGATTAAAACGCCTCGTCTATTGAAAGATTTCGTCTGTTGGCTAAAGTCACCGCTAGATGGCGCCAACATGAAAGGGTTACAGTCATATTCCTGACATCCATATATCTGGGAAAGACGCCCACCACGGGTAAAAGATTAAATTAACTGAACAATTTGTTTCTTTACAAGGAATAACATCAACAGATACCCACAGTTTCGCTGCACTGACACGTGAGAAATAAATATCTGTCACATTTAAGGCACGTGCACGTTACCGCCACATCGTTATTGTTTTTGTTCGCAGGATATGAACACTTTGGTGTCATTTTTATGGTGTTATATCCAGAATCGTGTATAAATACAAGTTATAATTAACAGGCTGCAGTTTATTCGAAATAAATAACTGTTACATTTAAGGCACGTGCACGTTACACTACTGCACATGCTCAGAAACGTTACCGTCACATCGTATTGTTTAATTCACAGAATATGAACATTTTGGTGTAATTTTTATGGTGTTATTCAGGCGTTTGTGTATAAACACAAGTTATTGTATGAATAAGGCAACAGTTTATTCGAAAGAAATGTTACATTTAAGGCACGTTACACTGAAACGTTACCGCGGCATTGTTTTATTCACAAAATATGAACACTTGGTGTTATTTTAATGTGTTTCTCAGGCGTTTATAGAAGCGTGTATATAGTTATTATAAATAATAGGCTAGTTTATTCCGAATAAATAACTGTCACGCGCACGTTATGCTCAGAAACGTTACCATCACATCGTATTTTGTTTAATTCCCAGAATATGAACACTTGATGTAACTTTTATGGTGTTATTCAGGCGGTTGTGTATAAACACAAGTTATTGTATAAATAATAAGCTAGTTTATTCGAAATAAATATCTTTCACATTTAATGCATGTGCACGTTACCGCCACATATTGTTTTATTCACAGAATATGAACACTTGGTGCCATTTTAAGGTGTTATCCAGGCGTTTAGAGAGGCGTGTATAAACACAAGTTATAATTAACAGGCTACAGTTTATTCAAAATATACTGTTACATTTAAGGCACGTGCACGTTACACTACTGCACATGCTCAGAAACGTTACCGCGGCATTGTTTTATTCACAAAATATGAACACTTGGTGTTATTTTAATGTGTTATTCAGGCGTTTATAGAAGCGTGTATATAGTTATTATAAATAATAGGCTAGTTTATTCCAAATAATTAACTGTCACGCGCACGTTATGCTCAGAAACGTTACCGCTGCATTGTTTTATTCACAAAATATGAACACTTGGTGTTATTTTAATGTGTTATTCAGGCGTTTATAGAAGCGTGTATATAGTTATTATAAATAATAGGCTAGTTTATTCCAAATAAATAACTGTCACGCGCACGTTATGCTCAGAAACGTTACCGCGGCATTGTTTTATTCACAAAATATGAACACTTGGTGTTATTTTAATGTGTTTTTCAGGCGTTTGTGTATAAGCACAAGTTATTGTATAAATAATAAGCTAGTTTATTCGAAGTAAATATCCGTCACATTAAAGGCACGTGCACGTTACGCTACTGCACATGCTCAGAAACGTTACAGCCACATCTTGTTGTTTAATTCACAGAATATGAACACTTGGTGTTATTTTAATGTATTATTCAGGCGTTTATAGAAGCGTGTATATAGTTATGATAAATAATAGGCTAGTTTATTCCAAATAAATAACTGTCACGCGCACGTTATGCTCAGAAACGTTACCGTCACATCGTATTTTGTTTCATTCCCAGAATATGAACACTTTGTGTAACTTTTATGGTGTTATTCAGGTATAAACACAAGTTATTGTATAAATAATAAGCTAGTTTATTCGAAATAAATATCTGTCACATTTAAGGCGCGTGCACGTTACCCTACTGCACATGCTCAGAAACGTTACAGCCACATCTTGTTGTTTAATTCACTAGAATATGAACACTTGGTGTCATTTCTATGGTGTTATTCAGGTATAAACACAAGTTATTGTATACATAACAGGCTACAGTTCACTCGAAGTGAATATCTGTCACATTTAAGGCGCCACATAGTGTTTTATTCACAGAATATGAACACTTGGTGTCATTTCAAGGTGTTTTCCAGGCGTTTCTTGCATAATATCCGAAATAACCTTTTTATGTCAGTAGCCATGGCTCATCACATTCATTTCAAGACAGAAAAAGGACATTAAGAACATGTCACAGAAGGTGTGTGTAACTGGTGTTCCTCCGCTCCGGGAGTTTGTCTGCTCGAGCCGCGCACGCGTCGGGTTTCTCAGCTGAAAGTGACGTTACTCGTTTGGCAGAAGTTATCTCGTCAGGGTGGGAGTAACTTCCAACAAACTGTTGGGACGCTCGGACTAAACACGGCAAACTCTCCTCACGAGTTTTGTGACACTGTATCACTAGTTTGTGGATTTATTCTGCTGAATTCGGAGCTGATTTGTGCCAGAACGGAAGAAAGACTTGGAAGAAAGTTTAACCAACGCCGAGGCGGTGAATCACATTTTCCATGAAGATGTAGCCTTCACCGAATAATCGACTCTCATTTAAGATGTTGTATCTAAATAGTCGCCTTTAAGACCTCATTCGTTCTTTTTTTTTTGTATGTTTAAGAACGCTTTGATGTTCTACTAGTTTCGATGGTCTGCAGTTTTAATCGATTAGAAGCGACTTTTTAATGTCAATAAATTGGCACACAGAATCCAGCGACTTTATGTTCGCCATGTAGCTTTTATCCCACGCTTCTGGGAGATGTGGATTTGTGTGGTGGGAGGAATGTGAGTGGAAGAGTCGCTCATGGAGCTTCAGGTGGTGTGCGGATTGCTCCACTGCTGTCTGCTGCCCATCTTCTTACTGGCAGGTGAGAACTCAACATGTGTGCAGAGTTTCACCTCACAACATTTGCTTTTCCAAACAGCATTGAGCGTCAATAAACGAGATGGAAAAAGTATAAATTTGTCTGAAAATTGCTTTTTCATGTTGGTTGTGTACAGTTCAAGTGTTTATACAATACATGATTTAATGGCTCCTGAAATGTCACGTGGTGTGCACCATTCCTTACACTTTGAATACACTTATACCCATCTTAAATCATTTTTTTTTATGTGGCTAAAATGTGTATATATACTTATATAGTGATATATTTATTTATTTGTTGTGTGGTTTGTATAACCGCAAATGATTACAAGAAATATGTTCATACATATAATACACACACATATATATATATTTACAAATTTTCATGTTAGATGCAATTAATCGCGATTAATCACATCTAACGTAAAAGTTTATGAATATATATTTGTGAGTGTGCGTGTATGTATGTATATATACATATATATATATAATGTATGTGAGTGTGTATATACGTATATAGTGCTGTCAAATAGATTAATTAAGATTAATCGCATCTAACAAAAATGTATAAATATATGTATGGTTATATATTATATGTATGTACATGCTGTATGCATATATGAACCTAATACTTGTAATTTCATTTGCGATTATAAAAACTACAGAACAGATACAAATATATTAGTGCTGTCAAATCGATTAATCACGATTAATCGCATCTAACGTAAGTTTATAAATATATAATATATTTTTGAGAGAGTGTGTGTGTGTGTGTATATATATTAGTACTGTCAGATCGATTAATCACGATTAATCGTATATAATATATTTTTGAGTGTGTGTGTATATATATATATATTAGTACTGTCAGATCGTTTACTCACGATTAATCGTATCTAACATAAAAGTTTATAAATATATTTTTTGCGTGTGTTTGTATTAGTACTGTCAGATCGATTATTCACGATTAATCGTATATAATATATTTTTGAGTGTGTGTGTGTGTATATATATATATATATATATTAGTACTGTCAGATCGATTAATCATGATTAATCAAATCTAACATAAAAGTTTATAAATATATATTTTTTGCGTGTGTTTATATTAGTACTGTTAGATCGATTATTCATGATTAATTGCATCTAACATAAAAGTTTATACATATATAATATATTTTTGAGTGCGTGTGTGTGTGTATATATATATATTAGTACTGTCAGATCGATTATTCACGATTAATCGTATCTAACATAAAAGTATATAATATATTTTTGAGTGTGTGTATATATATATATATATATTAGTACTGTCAGATCGATTAATCATATCTAACGTAAAAGTTTATAAATATATATTTTTTGCGTGTGTGTGTATTAGTACTGTCAGATCGATTATTCTCGATTAATCGCATCTAACATAAAAGTTTATAAATATATAATATATTTTTGAGTGTGTGTATATATATATATATATATATATATTAGTACTGTCAGATCGATTAATCACGATTAATAGCATCGAACACAACTTGTGTGTGTGTGTGTGTGTGTGTACACATTCTAATGCCAAGTTTGATTCATTTGCATCTAACATAAAGTGTGTGTATATATACTTTTGTTAGATGCGATTAATCACCAATGAAATCCCAGGAGTTTGACTGTTGAACGGCAGTAGGTGAACTCACTTCGTTCAGGAGTTAGTTTAGCAGACACGCCCGAGCGGCGCATTTCCTCTGGGCCTGAACGTGAGGATGCATCATGCCTTCTCACAGCTGTTTTCCTTCTCAGACCTGTTTTTACTGTCTTCCCTCTCTGCGCAATTTGCTTGCATCCTACCGAGCACGAATACTTTCATGCTCGTGGTGTTTAAACCTCACCTCCCACGGAGAGTTCAATTATGGGCTTTTCACGCTTGAAATTGTTAACCTAGGGTCATAGTTCTTACTGGGTTGCTAATTAATCCTGCCGTTTCACACTGTACATGTGTAATCCCTGGGTTAGCGTTCTCAGTTCCTGATTTACAACGTTCATAACATGGCAAAGTACAACCTGTTTTACTTTTGGGGCTAGTATATGCACTATATGGGCTTGAGGAATAGGTTTGTCATGTCTGAATTTGCCCGTATGAATGTAAAACGGCTCCACTATGAATTTTGCACCTCAAGGAAGAAAAATGGGTATTTTTTAAACGGCATGTTTATGCATTTTTAATTACGCAAGCATCATTTAATGTAGAATTGGATGTCAGTTTATGTTTCAGTACTATGTATCGTGTGAAACGCCTTTCTATATTTAACATTTCTCCCCTGACTGTAAAAGCTCGAACACCTCGGGGAATGTTATAGGCATGTTTCACAAACGGAGAGCATATAAAAAGGCAGGTAAAGATCTGGTCTGCTGACAGGATGTTGTTTGAACATGTGGTTTCTTGTGTCATGTGGGACTCGCAGGAAGAGCGCAGCAAACGTCTCGGGTTCTCCTCAGACTCACGCATGTGGTTAGCCAGATTTGTTGAGCTCCACGTGGTCTTCAGTGACAACTGTTTTCATGTAAACAATCATCTTTTGTTTCGTCCCTGTAGTAAGGATGGATTTTGGCTTCTTTCTTTTTTTAAAAACGGCTCGATCGCATGTTTTTCGACTGCAAAGTAGGGCAACCACCCAACGTTGGGTGTGTTTGCAGCACCAGATACCACAGCATGCTGTCGCAATACAAAGCCTCAGTGCGTCCTTACGGAAACTGGCATTCCTGGATTTGGCCTGAGGCTGGAAAGTGTGCATCACCCAAAGATGGCTCACTTTGGACAAGGGATTGGTGTCAGATCTAAAAGGGAGAAGGACAAAGAAATTCAAAATTGCTTGATGTTAACTTGACGTTAACACCTGCCAACCCGTCAAATGCGGGTGTAACGCCGTCAATGAATTTTATATTTAAATTTTTCAATAGTTTTTTTAACACTCTTCACGTGTCTGTCAAAACTGACTATTATTTCATTAAAAGGAATGTAGTATATTTTAGTTTGATTTAATGTCTTTTATTTAATATTTTGTATTTTTAAAGGATTTTATGCTACTAAATTATATTTTCCGCCGTAGTTAAAACCACTTTTTGAGCATGAAAATGAAATTTCCAACTTAAACTCTCATAAATTGTTAATGCTTTAGATCAGGGCTCTTCAACGTTTTTCAGGGCAAGGACCCCTTAGATGAGCGACGCACGGAGCCTCTGATATTAATAGAAATCAATCATATTACGATAGTAATATTATGTTGAGACAATATAGATTAGAACTATGTTGCTGTACATTGTCTGTAGGCTATATTTTCATTGTTAAAGAGATTTATGCATCATAACAAACTGTTGCAATTAAAATCACAGTTTATTAAGTTCAGAGTTGACTTGAACACAATTATTTTAATAGATCTGCAGTTTCATACATTTAAATTTTATTGTCAGGTAGACAATTATACGTTTCTCTGAACTTCAACTTAAAGCCCGGAACACACCAAGCCGACGGTCGGCCGTCGGGCAGTTTTTGTTCGTCGGCCGACTAAGTTTTCTCAGTGTCTTTCGCACCGTCGGCTGAAGTTGGTCCTCGTCGGGTGTTTTTCGACATGTTGAATCGGCGTCGGTCCGGCGGTTTAGATAGCAAACGAGTCAGTTCACGAGAATATAAGCAAAAGTTATGAAAGCAAGCAAATAAGTCACGATGGCACAGACAGAAGCTTGTTCTAATTTCACATCATCTTACCTGATCACTCGAATGCACGAATATTTTCATAATAACATGAGTGGAATAATAACTTGATCAGCATGACTGATATTCAAAGCGGTCAGCAAGAGCTGCTTTGTTTATGGTTTGTATACTTGCAGTCTTGGTTTCGCTTTCCCCTTTTGAATGACGAATATAGACAAATATATCTGCTTAAATAGACCGTTATCTCATTCATACGCAGGCGCAGAACGCGCGCGCTAGTTGACAGTCGGCTGAAGGTCTTTCAGTGTTCAAGCACATATTTTCCCCCGACATGAGCGACAACACCGTCGGCTTTCGTTGCCACTAGTTCTTTGACGTCGGGTTGGTGTGTCCCGGCCTTTAAGTTTAAACAGAACTTCACATTTTAATTTTACTCTGAGGTGGACGATTATACATTTACCTGAACTTTAAGCTGAAGATGTTACAAAGCGATCCATTCTGGCGAACTAAATTGTGTATAAATTATTAGCCAGTAGCATTTTCAGATTAAAGAGCTCATAGTCTGCGTTGACGGTATCATGAGATCACGTGACTGCACGTGGATGGAAGGATTTTATTAAAGCTGTTAATGTAATTTGTAAAATCAAATATGTGACTCTGTGATGTTTTTACCCATGTTTTAATTTTTTAAAAAAAAAAATTTTTTGTGATCGAACAGTAATTGACGGACCCCCGGTTGAAGACCCTTGCTTTAGAGCACAGACTTAACTTTGGTCTCTTTTTAAAGATGACACAGCATAAAAAAGTTTATAAAAGTGAACTTAAAAAAAGTGACAGAATTGTTATTAAAAGTGCACAAAAATACTATTTTAAATGTTTATGCAAAATATATATATTCAAAAACAATTTTACTCTAAAACTGCAAAAAAAAATCAAAGCCATAATTCTAAACAAGCTTTGTTCCGAATTTGCGCTTGATATCTCAACAAATGAGCTTTCAGTCAGATTTTTTTGGCCGCAGTACCAAACGCTTCCACTAGATGAAATTCGTCTCCCATTCATTTCCAATGGGCACGGAGCACAAGTGTGACTATCGTTTTCAGGACCATTTAATGTTTCCGACACTCATTTTTCACAGAACAGACACACGACACCAGCTGCTTTCTTTCCGACGGTCACAAATCTCCTCGGCTAATTTTACTCATTCCCGCCGATTTTTTGCTCACACCCACTTTACACAAACATAAATCCACCTCTTGGTACTAAATCAAGTTATTTTTTGCTGCTTATTGCGCTTAAACAGTCAAAATACACGCAATAATGTCAAAATGGCGATTTTGTGTGACATTATTGTAAGTGCAATAAGCACACGTAAAGCTGCGTCGCAGTACTAAATCGAGTTATTTCTTGCTTATTATTGCAGTCAAATAAAGTGTTTTGTGTGTAAATACACACAAAATAATGTCAAAATGCTCTTGGTGAGTATTCATGTAAACACAGTCAGTTTAAAGTTGAGAAAGAAAACACGTGTAACAGTATAATGGATCCGCGCGTCAGCTCTTAAAGTGACAGGAGCGTAATATACCTGCTGCCAAATTATGAGATAATATTAAAAATATCTCTTTTGTGACCAGTGAAAAGTGCTAGTAAACCACTAACCAGAGTGGATGCTGCGCAAAAAAGTTCATGTCAAGCCCAGATAGAGATCCTAAATATGTAGGCCGCATTTGAAGGAGCCTTTGTTGCGACACATTCGGCCTTCGAAGGATGCAGCCTATGAATTGGGGCACTGTTTATATGCATCCTTTACATGCATTTAAGAACTGTAATCGTTCATATCACTTGTGTATAGAAAGCGGTCATAGACAACCATACTGCCTTACATTTTACACTCCTAAAGCATTTGCATTTTGAGCCGTATTGACTGGGTTTCTTCTGTTTCGGTTTACACCGGCTGCTTTCGAAGTTTCTCCGGGGAAGTTCCTACTTAGGCGTTTGGAGATCGTAATTATGCTGTGATGTGATGTGATGTGGAGTTATTTTGGTCTGAATGAGTTGAACGCGTTGGGCTTTTTCACTTCCCGTCAAACACAGGAAGCTTTTTAGTGCTTCTGCAACAAATGAACGAGCAAAAGATTCACATTAGGTGTAATTGATACTGTATTTTACGGGAATACCCACTCAAGGGAAAAGAACTCACCCGTCGCCTCATAAATCAGCTAAATGAGATATTTTCTGGCAAGCTTAATCACTTTTCTTGACAAAATGCTTTAAATTGTACAGTCAAAATCCACAATTTATCAAAAATGCACATCCGCCATGATTCTTTCTTTAACTCTTTCACTGCCGTTGACGCAATTTACTGGCTTTTTTTCTTTTAATAAGGTAGGGGGCGCTGTTACGCATCTTCTGATAGAATCTCTGGATCAAAACACGGGCGAAGAAGCAGCTCTTTATTGTTATGCATTGCACGTGAAGATAGTCATACAACAAAATATTCTTTGGGCCATGAAAGTTGGGAAAATGATTAAAAATGCCGGCGGGAGAGAGTTAATTGGCAATCCCCCAGCTCTGGAAGTTGGGTCTCACAGAAAATCCACTGGCATTTTTGTACATGCATCTCATTCTGACATGACGGTGGGTTATACAAACCTATTTATAGGTGTAAATTGTGGGTTCGATTCCCACTTTTAGTCGAGTTAAAACCGTAGACGCATCAAAAACGTAAGTGCTGTTCATCACTCGTGGTGTATCTGCACCGAGACAAACTTTCTAACTTACAGATCTTTGCAGATTTGCGGTTCAGCCTCTTTAACAATTTATAGAATATTCATATAGCTTCAGGGAAAGGCATTAAACAGGAGTGCTGTTTGTGAGCCCACCAGAGAAAATGCTCTTGCTTTATATTACTTGGGAAATACCTAGAAGGGATGGTGCAATGTGACTTTACGTAATAGATATTCTTGTCATAGCATGTGTATTTTGCATGTACTGAAGAATGTACTGCAATGGGTGTGATATAGTCTTCTCTGGAAATCTGGAACGGGTCAGGGTTATAAAAATAAAAAAGAGGATAGAGAAAATGGTCATTAGGAATAGTTTGCTTTGTCTTGCTTTGTATTGGACATTGCATTTTTTTTAATAATAATTCATTATTATATTATGTTTAATTATGTTTTGGTTTAATATGAGACTTATTTGAATATATTAATATGAACTTTTTTCCTGTTTTGTTGTGAAAAACGACCCTGACATTTCTTTGTGAGATTCAATCAGGTCGCGCAGATCAATTAATGTTGTATTCGCTGATGTAATCAACCGGCTGATTAACGAGTCGGTAAGTTTATGTGATCCAGAAGTGTTTACGAAGAGATCAAACAGCGATTAAATCATTACTGACTCATTCTGAAGTTTCCATCAGCCGAAGATTAAGTGTGTGTTTGTTGTTGCTAATGAGTGGAGATAAATAGCAGGAGATTAATATGCTAATGGCTCGCCTTGTTCTTGTTGATTAGTGCTTTATAGTCTGACCACATGAATATATTCCTGTAGGTGTCAGAGTTAATGGAGCACTTTTGTACTTTGCATTCCTAACTTCATGATTAAAATTAAGATTATTTTCCTGCTGCTCTTCTGTGTTAATCTTAGTTAGTGAAACAAAAGTTACGGTCTATTCACAGCCATCTAGAATGGAATGTATAAAAAGATATTTTTCAGGTTGGTCTTTCTAATCTAAACTTTAACAAAAACTTGTGCATAGCTGGGAGCGTCAGACCAACTGCAACTAAGTAATTCAAGATCAAATTTTCATCAAAATGGCGGTAAAATCACACACAATCACTATTAATATGATTTAATTGCTTAACTTTTGACCAGTTGGTGGCGCTGTTACTAAATTTATGTTGTGTGGCCAGTGTGAGGAGACAATGATGACAATATAACTTAATAACTTTAAAAACGTTTTGCCGACATAGTCTGAAGATGATCCGAGCCGATTTTGGAGAGAATCAGACCAACGGTCGAGAGGGAGTTAGAAAAAGTAGGTTTTCAAAGCAAATCAAAATGGCGGACAGCAGTTTCGAACAAATATGGCGTAATTGGAATCATTATTCTCGGTATCTTTATCTACAACAGTTTCATTAAAATAAGCAAAATTAATCAAAAGCTACAAGCATTTTTTGAAATTTCATTATATTTTGACCACAAGGTCAAATAATCTCGATACTTTTTGAATACCTCCAGGACACGGTTCCGATGTCACACACCAAGTTTCATAACGATAGGCTAATGCGTTCATAAAATACAGCATTTTATGTCAAAATTCAAAATGGCCGATGCCCAAAATGGGCATTCGTTAAGTTGCAGTGACTCAAAAGAGACCCGTTTTATCATTTTGGGCCAACTTTTCAGAAGTTATAATTTTTCAAATCTCTCGACCAGTAGGTGGTGCTGTGCTGAAATGTTGTGTACATGTTGACATGTACCAATATTCGTCTCAATACGAATACATTTTGGCGCACTTTTTGTCAAATGAATTTGCGAGTTAATCGAGAATGGTTGGGTCTATATAATTTTTTGCCAGCATTGTCTGAAGATGATCTGAGCCAATTTTGGTGTAAATCGGACGAACCGTTTAGGAATTTTGCATCTTGCCCGTACGGTCAAAAAGTTATAAATATAAGTGCAACTTTGGACAGTTGGTGGCGCTAGAGGGATTGAGTTAAAGACTCCAAAATTGGTGTGGTTAATGTTCAGACTGTGCTCTATTTGTGTGCCAAATTTCATCATTTTCCCACAAATGCTTCTTTGGGAATCGAGCTTTGACTCGAGCGGAAGAAAAAGGAGGAAATTCTCTCTTTCTTCTCTTTCTTTGCACTGCCCATCAGAGCAACGAAACGCCTCACATCCGTAAAAACTGACCGATCACCCCTGACTGGGCTGTTTGTTTTATCATCCCAAATGAGAACGCAACTCAGTGCGCCATGGCCGTTACCACCCGACGATTGGAAAAATGACAATTTTCCATCAAAACAGGATGCGTGTCGTGCTGGCAGAGCGCAGCGGCTCAGGGCTTCCACCAACAATTGAAAGGTCATTTTGTTTAAGGCCCATTGTTATGTGTGTGTGTGTGTGTGTGTGTGCAGTCATTTCTGCATGAGACGCAAGTGAATGTTTTCTGTAGACCTCCTGGACCGAACACACATGATTGTTTGTGTTTCCCTCACCTGTGTACTGGACGTCCCACACAGAAACGCACTCCTGAAATACTCACGAGGGATTCTTTTCTGGTAATGCATTTTTTAAAGTATAGTGTATGCGTATATAGCGATAGTTAAGTATGCTATAAACTCTCTGCTCACACTTACATGCAACCACATGATCCATTAGTCATCAGAACGATGGCTCAGTCGTAAGGAAAAGCCTTCTTGTAAACTCGACCCAAATTAAATTTCAATGGGATTGCAAAATGGGCATGCAAATCTGACTATTTTGTCAATTGAGATTTGAAATTACCTTGTACATATGTGCATGATGTGGATTTTTACATTGGTATTTGCGTTCATTTACTCTCCCTGAAGTTGTTCTGAACCTGCAGGAAGTTCTGCTAATCACAAAAGAAGATATTTTGAAGAATGTGGGTAACACAGTTTTTAGCCCCCATTGACTTCCAGTGTATTTTATTCTGTTCTATGGAAGTCAATGGAGACCATAGACCATATTTCGTCTTACAAACTGGCCTGTAGAGAAGACTATTTAGTCAGCTTTCTTTTTAGATTTGTCATTTTGTCAGGAAAACATGTAATGCACAATCTGAAATCGGATTGGATTCATTCGGATTGATGGAAATGAGTGCATGTAAACACATCCACTGCTCACGTCCATAACTCTTTCATAAACACACATGGAATATGATGAAATCCTGAGGGAAGGTGTTTCCACATCATTTTCCTTGGCTGTTATTCAACCATATGGAATAAATATCGAACCTAATCACTCTTATGAAATGCAGCCGTATATATACACTAATGGTCAAAAGTTTGGAACAATTAAGGTTTTTTTTTATTAAATAATTAAGGGAATAATTGGGGGTTATTGAAAGAAATCTCTCATGCTCACCAAGGCTGTATTTATTTGATCAAAAACACAGTAAAAACAGTGAAATATTTTTACAATCTAAAATAACTGTGTTCTATGTGACTATGCTTTAAAATATAATTTATATCCTGTGATCAAAGCATCATTACTCCAGTCTTCAGTGTCACATGATCCTACAAATCCCATTTTTCTTTAGCTACAGAAATCTCATAATATTTCTTATGAAGACACGTCTGTTGTGCTAAGTGAGGTATTCATGCAATGTTTAGACGAAATATTTCACATTTCTCCATTAGAACGGTGTTTCCCAACACTGAATGCCTCACATATCTAACGCTCCTGATTCAGCGCATTAGCGAAGGGTTCACTGACATGAATCGGGTGTGTCTGGATATGCTGGGAATGAAATACACAACTAAGACTCATTGGAAAAACATACCTGTGGCGACCTTTTTGCAAAAATATCAGCAGTTTCAAATTAAAATGCCTGGTATTACTTCCACTTCATGTGAAAATGGAAAGTCAAGTCAATCACACTACATTACGTACAATTAAATTGAACATTTTGGGAAATCTAATTGGTTGTTTGGATCTTCCATGCCATTGGGAACAAACACAAGTTACTAGGTCACTAGTAGCTTAACATAATCAAGTCTTCAAAATAAACATATTTTGTTAATTGACTTATAAAATTAGATTACATTACCACATTCATTGATTGGAAAATGTTTTTCCATTGTGTGTAATTATTATTTAGATCAACATGTTTTTGATTCGAGCAATTTATCGTCATTTCTTATGCCCACCCAAGTCAAATATGCAAATATTTTATAATATTTTATTCATAAATACAGTAACATATCATTGACATTCTTTTATATCTCCTTTTCCCCCTGTCAGCCAATTCTTCCAAGTGAAGCCAGGGTGAAAATAGCTTTTGCGTTGCCTGTAATTAACGTCTGAGAGCTTGTGGCGGCGTTTCTCGGCCTAACGCAGACTTTAAAGGGTATTTGCGCTGGAAGTGAACATAGTTGGTGTGTTCTGCTTTGTAAAAGTTTAATATGGGATGACGAGAACAGCCTAAACGTCTGCGTGAGTCTGAAAATGGCCAGTACTATATGTAATCTTGGCAAAATTTCATTTAAAACTTCCAACTAGAGAGAGAGATTTAGTGAGATAGATAATCCAGAGGTTGTTACCAGAGGTTGAGGATGTCCCAAATCAAACACATGAGGACAAATCTTGTAGCTCAGGCTGTCCTTCCAGTTTTATTGCTGAAGTAGCAGTGAAACATTATCCTGTTTGTGGGTTGTGGCCATTAAAGAAGAATTTAGCTTCCCGCTGTGGGCAGCATCAGACCAGTAAGAGATAAATGTGGACCGTGCCAGAGGAGCAGGGCTGTGCTGAGACCCTATAAATTATGTTACAGGTCTGCACCTGTCCTGGTCTCACCAATTTACCTCTTGACGAAGGTCTAGCAGGCTCACATGAATGTGTAATGAAGGGGCAATAACAGATTTTAAGTATTTTATTACCAACTGTTTGCTTGGGAACATTTTACTTGTATTAGGCTTGGTGGTATCTGTCAAAAACCTGTCTCCGATATCTTGTCTAGATTGGACTAACAGTTTCTCCAAATGTTGCTTAAACACTAAATTACAACTTTGCACTTTCCATAAGGTGATACCACGTTTGGTATCGTTGGACTCGGAAAGGATTCAGGAATCCAAGTAGATGAAATAAGTCAAACACATCCGAAGTTATAAGCATGCAAAAACCATTTTCACCACTATGTGGCGCTGGTCTGAAACTTCTCAGACTCCTTCAGGGCATCATGCCGATGACCCATACCGAGTTTCATAATGATTCGTTCATGTATTTGTGAAATACAGCCTTTTATTAAAAAATTAAAAATGGCTGATGTGGGAAAATTGGATATGATATGGTTTTCTTTGCAAACCGTTCAGAAGTTATATGCAAAAATAGCGGTTATGCCAAAACGGAGCGTGAAACCTCAGGTCATGGACCAAGTTTGATCTGATTACAATAAAAAGTTGAGGAGATGAAGCCTTACATCTGTTTTTGCAATTTTGTGAAAATCGGAGCAATGGCCTATGAGAAGTTTGAAAAAGTAGGATTTTTGGAAAATTCAAAATGTCTGGAAAATTTTCATGACAGAAAATGACGTCCTAGGGTGCTATCGAATCATCTTGAGCCAAGGAATCAGAGGAAAATATAATTTGTTGAACCTTACGGTTCAAATATTATTAGCATAAATATAAGTGCAAGTTTGGACAGTTGGTGGCGCTAGAGGGATTGAGTTTGAGAGTCCAAATTTGCTGTGTTGACAGTTCAGACGGGCCTCTATCAGTGTGCCAAATTTCATAACTTTTTACCATACGGTTCTATGGGCTGCCATAGACTCGAGCGGAAGAATAATAATAAGAAAACCTAAGGATTTAAGGCAGCTTTGGCACAAACCTCACACTGGGTGGTGGTCTAATAAATTTGTTAAGCACTGTATATGGTATTGGGACACCTGAGCATTAGACCAACAGGGACTGTAAAGACATTGCATCCCAAACTGTTCCCACAAAGCATTGTCTTGGCCGATGCTTGACATTGTACTTCCATGAAGGTGTTTGGCCATGTAAACCCACTCCATGAAGCTCCCGCCACACAGTTTTTGTGCTGATATCGATGCCGTTGGTGACTTTTATGCACTCGGTGACCGGTTCGCTCTGTGACTTGGTCAACGTGATCTTCTTGCTGTTCCTAAATGCTTCCAATCTCCAATAAATGCTTCCAAATTGGCTGACTTACAGCTGACCATGGAATATCTATCAGGGATGAAGTTTCATGAACTGAGGTGGCATCCTATCACAAGTAGCATGCTTGAATTCACTGAGCTCTTCAGAACCACCCATATTTTTCACAAATGTTTGCAAATGCAGACAGCATGACGTGTGTGGTGAAATAAAGTCACTCATGACTCATATTGTGAAATAAGATTTTGGTTATATCACCCAATTAGTCAATTTTGCTTTATCATGCTCAAATAAACAAAGTAATAAACAAACTCTCTCTACTCTGTGTCTATCCAATAAGAAGAATATATATATATATATATATATATATATATATATATATATATATATATATATATATCCAGGGTTGTGGAGTAACGAAATACAAGTAACTTAGTGACATATTTAAAATACAAAATTTGAGTCACTGTATTTCATTACAGTCACATTTTAATGGGTGGTAATCAGATTACAGTTACATCTGAAAAGTGTTTTAGATTACCAAAGTGATTACTTTGAGTTTTAATGTCATTTAAACAGCGATTGGTGATTCTCTGACTCTGACCGTCTGAAAAAGAGGAGTTCAGTTTCATGTTTTCCACTGTTTTCATGTTTTGTGAGTCATTTTATAATTCACTCGTCACTGCAACTTTTTCTCACAATTTGTTTTTCCCCTCACAATTGTGAGTTTGTATTTCACAATTCTGACTTCTTTTTCGCAGAATTGCGAGATTTAAACTCACAATTGCAAGTTATAAAGTCAGAATTGGGAGATATAAACTTGCAATACTGACTTTTTTTCTTGCAATTGTGAATTTATGTGAGTTAAATGTCATAATTCTGACTTTTCTCAATATTGCGAGTTTATATCTCATAATTTTGACTTTTCTCAATATTGTGAGTTTATATCTCATAATTTTGACTTTTCTCAATATTGTCAGTTTATATCTCATAATTTTGACTTTTCTCAATATTGTCAGTTTATATCTCATAATTCTGACTTTTCTCAATATTGTCAGTTTATATCTCATAATTTTGACTTTTCTCAATATTGTCAGTTTATATCTCATAATTCTGACTTTTCTCAATATTGTGAGGTTATATCTCATAATTCTGACTTTATAACTCACAATTGCAACTTTATATCTCGCAATTCTGCGGGAAAAAGTCAGAATTGTGAGATAAAAACTTGCAATGACCTTTTTTGTGTTTGTTTCACACTTATTAGTATTCCAAAGTATTCTAAAGTATTTAGATTAAGTTACTAAACTTGAGTAATGTAACGAAATACGTTACAAATGACTTTTTTTAAGCATGTATTTTGTAATCTGTAGTGAAATACTGCATTTGACAGTTGTAGAATTCTCTATAAAGTTCCTCACACTTGCAACAACAAGTCCTTTGGTTTTTACTTTCACTTCCCACAATCTGTGTGTAGCGATCGGGCCTGGTATACAACGGCATTTGATTAAAGTAAGAAGCAGAAGGATAGGATCAAATTCTTCTTTTGTTATAGAGCATTTAATGGAAAATTGTTTCATTGTGCTGCATGAGCCAAAGAATTTGAGCTGATGGTAGATTCTCCACCCCCCTCGCTGCCCTTTGACACGGCTGGCCCGGTGTTTGTCTGGACTGGCGTGTCAGATTGGGTGAACATGAACACATCAGAGAAAGTGAACAAGACAGATCAGCAAGGGTTCAGAAGACAGAAGTAAAAACGAGACGGTGTCCTGTTGTAATGGTGCGGGTGTGTTATCTCTGAACTCCACATGGCAAGACTTGTTTAGATATGTTGTCATGTCTGGGCGGCGTCAAATTGGACTCACATTCACATCTCATACCCCACTGAGCTTAAATTAAAGGAACAGTATATTTTTTTTATCTTTCTAGCAAAATGTTTTCATTATTTGCTCCAGTGCTGCTTTATTCTGTGGAACGCAAGAGGAGAATGTATTTATTTTATTTATTTGTCAGGAACCATGAAAAAAAAAAAATCACCAGATTTAGCTACTAGCAGGTGAATAAGATGGTATAAATAAAATACAAATGCCTTTAAACCTGGTATTGTGCATGCATTTTCTTAATTTAAATGTTTTTTTAACAATGACCAATACAAAACTTCAGTCTGTTTGACGATGACTAAATTGTGAAAGTCTTCAATGTTTCTGAAACTTGAAAAGTCATTTAAAAATATAGCTGCAAGCAGCAATAACAGGGTCAAGCCAAATACGGACAGAAAAGGAAATATTTGTGGATCGTTAGAGTAGTATAAAGCTGTTTAAATTACATCAGTTAAAGCATTTATAACATGGTTTATAACTTCTGAGCAGTAGGTGGTGCTATGACGAAACTACCAAGTTTTGTGTCAATTGACAAAATTTTTGCAAAGATACAGCCGCGTATTCATTTGGTTGACGCAGTGTAAAATAATGGTTGGGTCTATCAAAAATCTTTTAATAACTTTTCTTTATGCGTGTGTGTAGATGCTACATACCAAATTTCGTACAAATCAGACAAATTTTGTTGGAGCAGTTCGAAAAAGTAGGTTTTGAATAAAGTTCAATAAGTATGGTGGAATATGACAAATTTGGTGTCTTAGGACTCGACATAAGCCAACAAATCTAAGTTAAATGACTGTTTTTTTTATTGTTAGAAGCATTTTCATAAATCTCATTAAATCTCTTGCCCACTACGGGGCGCTAACATAAAACTTTACAGGTCGTCTCAGAACATGGCTCAATGAATAATGCTGTTTCGTAACAATACGTTCGAATTTTATGACGAAATTCAAAATGACAGACCAAAATAAATTGGATATCGTTCACCTCGGCATGTCTCAAGGAATCTAAGGAGACCATCTTCATGGTTTTAGGACATGGACATTCAAAAGCGTTATATATCTCGGAACCAGTAGGTGGCGCTGTGACGATACTGTGCATGTACCCCCGAGTCGGGCCGGAATACTCCAAATCTTTTAATAATTTTCACATCAAATTTCGTTCAAATTGGACAAACACTCTAGGTGGAGTTCGAAATTTTCGGAAAATTTAAAATGGTGAAAAAATTTTCATGATGGAAATGACGTCATCGGCATGAGCCACGGAATCAGAGGAAAAATTATTTTGTTTCTACTATTTGCGCGTCAAAAGTTATGAGCGTAAACATGAGTGAATCTTTGAACTGTTGGTGGCGCTAGAGGGTTTGAGGTAGAGACTCCAAATTTGCTATGGCAACATTTCAGAGTGTCCTCTATCGATGTGCCAAATTTCATAACTTTTTACCATACGGTTCTATGGGTTGCTATGGACTCGAGCGGAAGAACAATAATAAGAAAACTGATGATTTAAATAAATATGAAATGAAGCATTCTTGCTATTATCGCTTATATATTCCCTCCATAATCATAACAAAGGAATTGCCATTGATTCATTGAAGTGATGACTTCAGACCAGACCTTTCCTGTCGATCATGACCCACAATAGCAGGAATTGCACTTGCATCTGATCTGTGCAGGTATTTGTTAAAAACTGGATTTGGTTGACAGTAAACAAGACAAAGTTTCGATTTATGAGTCACTATTACTGATCTTTCTGGTGAAATCACTTTGTCGCATGTAATGACTTTCACAATTTCATAACCCGTCTAGAAGTTTTGAGAGGAAGTATGGAAGTGCTAACATGCTAATTATAGACTGAAAAACAGTTTCAGAGAGGCTGGCGTCCACTCTTGCCAAGAGACGGTTAGAGTTTCAGACTGATAGTTGATGATTTGTGGGCTGTTGTTTCATGTTTCCGCTCAGATGGCAGGAGTCACATGATGCTTTTTAATATTTTCCTTTTCTCTTAGTGTGTGATGTATCTGTGCATGAATGAGATCTGCAGATTTATCCTGTCTAAAACATCAGATATTACTGTCTCATGTCACAATATTATTAGCAACATTATGAAATATTAGCATGAAGACATTCGCAAAGAAAAAGACTTCAGTGAGTTATAGTGTGTTTGGATGCGAAAGCAAAACCTCTTTGTTTGGACTTCTAAAAACGCACAAAATTAGGAGTCAATGGTTGATATGTTTATATATCGTTCCTGAGCAGAACAACACTAAAGTTTGATTGAGTACAGCGCTTTTTCATTCATCGTGTCTGAAAGGTAAGAGAGTTACGAAAATCTGCAGTTTAAAATGTGCAGTAAAACAAATGACATTATTAACTGTGTGTTTAACTGTTTGTTAGCAAAGTAAACGGCTAAATTAAATAAAAAATGAACTATTTCACCTAATATTTCTGTGAGATCTGTATTTTTTTTGTAAGCAATAGCATATCATCTTGTTAGCTTATCAACATTCTTCTGCAAATACATAATCACAAGGTTGTTGGAGTGTTTTAGGCTAAGATGTTCTGAGTCGTTATTTGGTTGCTAGGGTACTTTGGGTGTTCTGAGTCGTTGTTATTTGGTTGCTAGGGTACTTTGGGTGTTCTGAGGAGTTGTTATTTGATTGCTAGGGTACTTTGGGTGTTCTGAGTCGTTGTTATTTGGTTGCTAGGGTACTTTGGGTGTTCTGAGTCGTTGTTATTTGGTTGCTAGGGTACTTTGGGTGTTCTGAGTCGTTGTTATTTGGTTGCTAGGGTACTTTGGGTGTTCTGAGGAGTTGTTATTTGGTTGCTAGGGTACTTTGGGTGTTCTGAGGAGTTGTTATTTGGTTGCTAGGGTACTTTGGGTGGTTGCTGTAACGCATTCATAGTTAATTTCCCTGTTTGTTAATTAGTTTCCATAGTTCCGGATTTCACGCACCTGTTCTGTTTCTCTTGACTACGTTCTCTGAGTATTTAAGTTTGCCTCGTTCATTTGTCCGATATTGTTTGTGCCAAATGGTTGTTACTCTGATTCTCCTGCGCTTTAATTTTTCTGGATTCCGTTTTAATAGGTGAATTAAATTTGAGTAAATAATGAAACATACAATTTAACAACAACGTCTTAAAAGTTTTAACAAAAAAAAATCATTTTAGGGCTTACTTCCTACTGATTATTTTAAAACACGGAAGAAAAATTGTGATATTCTTTAAAAAATAAAGTTTTTATAATTGTGTTTATTATTATTATTACTTTAAGAAATACATAAAGATTATTTAAGATGAACTTAATTTTGGTGGGTTGTAATGAAGACCTTTGAATTTCTGTGTGTTTTTATTAAATTATATGTGTTTATTATAAACTTTATATTTAAACTAAATATTATTATTACTTTAAGAAGTACTCTACTGTGTAGTAGTCCTATTTTATTAAAGTTAAACCGAATTTTTTAAAATATTTTTATTGAACATTAAACGTTAAATGATAAACCGAACTTTTATTTTGACAGGTTGTCGTGAAGATCTTTGAGTTTCTGTTTGTAAATATGCCGATAGTTTTCTGTAATGAAATGCTTTTAATATTCACTGACACTAGTCCATATCATGATTTGATTCGTTGTACGGATCTATTTTTGATTCATTCAACCAAAATATTTCGTGTTTTTCTGTAAATTCCATTTTTATGACTGGATTCTGTGGTTTTCCGTGTTTCAGGATTTTTTTTTTTACCTGTTTTAAGTGAAAATCATAAATTCAAATGACTCTTCAACGAGCTGCATGATTTGAGGTTTGTAGCACAAATGGATTGATGAAGCCCTAACCCTGAGTTTTAGCATTATTAGTAAAAGTGCCGCTCAGAATCCGAGAAAAAGACTCCACTGCTGTAGATCAGGATTTTTAAGGGATTTCTCCAGTGACCATCTTGTGCAATGTGGAGTTTTGTCTTTCAGACGAGGAATTCTTTCCTCCTAATGTTTTTAACAAATGCATGATGTTGCTGTGAGAGAGTGTCTGAATCAAAGAGGGAAACGGCACAACTCTCAGTTGTAATGCCAGATACGGAGAGTTATTCTCTGGGATCTCAAACTCACGCATGCATGCCGCTCCAAACTCGCTGAGCAAGCTTTAATTATTCAGTGGAGAAGGCACATTTAACATTCCTTCAACATTTTCTCCAAGAAGTTACCACTGAGGCCATTAAAAAGTGCAACCAATGTGTCATTGATTGTTAGAGATAAAATCTGGTCCATTGAAGCTTATTCTTTTGAGATTTCCACCTCAAAGAAGGCGGAGCCTGAGAGCCACACCCACCTACAGCGTCATCGCCACGGGCCAATGGTAGTTCAGAGGTGTTTACCAGCCGGAGTTTTCTAGAAAATTCACTTCGGCAGGCTCTTAACTTCTGAAACACACACGGTTTTGCCCTGATTTTGTTTGAAACTACGTCACACCAGTTCGATTTTCGATTTTCCATTTGGATTACATAGTTTTAACATAAACAAACTAATAAACTTAATGTGATTCATATTTGTCAGTCATATATAAATGAAATAGTTAAGATTGAATTCATTGAAGGCTGTGAAGTCAGTTGTAGTTCTTGTGTTTCTCTGTCCTTCAGTGATTCTGCTTGTTAACAGCAGGTGTTCATCATTAATGCTCAATCATCACTTAATGATCTCATTAACTCTGACACTGCTTCAATGGTACTTTAACTCAGTAGTGCGCACACACATGACCACTAAACAGTGTTCATTAACCTGGGCATTTTTCTGTGAACTATTACATGAATCTTACCTATTTCACATAAAGTATATTGAATTGAAAACGAGGTCACACACTATATTAAGGTCCCAGATCACGTCATAACTCGTTTTTGTATACTGAAAGTTTTTTTTTTGTTAAACAACTATTGAATTCGTTATACTTCAGTCTCTCACAGCCTCATGTTCATTCATGTCTAAAATAAATACAGCTCTACCCTGACTATTGTAGCAGTTTGGGAATTTGTAAACACAACTTTTCCTGATTTTCCAAAAGGACCTGCTACTTTCGTGAGCGATATGCTATTGGTGGTCCATCTGAAGATGAGGCTCTGCAAACAGATTCCAGTGCTGCTTCTTTAAATCCCCAATAAATACTTGGCTCTTGCGGAGTATTCACACTGACAGCCGTTAAATTATAAGAGGTCGGCGGGTCGCTGTAGTGTTGTGTTCCTAACTGACCGCTGTATTCCACTATATCCCATTGGTCAGTTGTCTTTGCTGATATTTCGTTCTTCCAGTATGGTACAAGCAGATCTTCAGTAGCGATTCAAAAGCTGTATGTGCGGAAAAAGATTTTTATCTGAAGAATGAAAGAAAGTCATGAAGTGTGTAAATAATGGCAGAATCTTTATGTCTGAAGTTCCTGTAAGACCCGGTGTGGAAGGCCAGCTGTAAATGTGAGAGAGTACTCGTCTACTACTCTTTGATTCTTGTTGTCAGGGAATGTGTTTAGAGGAACATTTTGGACGTGCTGGAGGAATGTGGTGAATCTGATCTGAACAGAGGTGGCAGATCACCAACTGCATGAGACCAACGTGTGATTTTGAGGTATTTATTGCCAAGGATGGCTGGAATGTGAATGGTGCTTGTAGTGGCAAAATTCGGCACTCGGTCGCTAGGGTGTTTCTAGGCAGTTTCTAAGGTGTTCTGGGTGGTTCCTAGGCGGTTGCTAGGCAATTGCTAAGGTACTTGGGGTGGTTGCTACACTCAAAAAAATATTTCTGTCTGAACATATGTTTTATGTAATTTAATTACATTGCAATTTTCCATCCATTTGGATTACATAGTTTTAACATAAACAAACTAATAAACTTAATGTGATTCATATTTGTCAGTCATATATAAATGAAATAGTTAAGATTGAATTCTTTGAAGGCTGTAAAGTCAGTCGTAGTTCTTGTGTTTCTCTGTCCTTCAGTGATTCTGCTTGTTAACAGCAGGTGTTCATCATTAATGCTCAATCATCACTTAATGATCTCATTAACTCTGACACTGCTTCAATGGTACTTTAACTCAGTAGTGCGCACACACATGACCACTAAACAGTGTTCATTAACCTGGGAACTATTACATAAATCTTACCTATTTCATTTATGTATGACTGACAAATATGAATCACATTAAGTTTATTAGTTTGTTTATGTTAAAACTATGTAATCCAATTGGATGGAAAATTGCTATGTAATTAAATTACATTAAACTTCTGTTTAGACAGAAATATTTTTTTGAGTGTAAGGTGTTGCTAGGGTGTTCTGGACGGTTGCTGGGTGGTTGCTATGGTAACCTGTGTGGTTGCTATGGTGTTACTAGGTGGTTGGTAGTTGTCACAGATAGTTACTATGGAGTTTTTATAGAGTTCTTAGCATGTTCTCATTCCACTTTAGCACTTAGCTAATCAGTATTAGCATGTAGCTATTCACTGCTAGCATGTGTAGCATGTTGGAAGTCCAGTTTGCTAGCTTGAGTCAAAAGACCCAATGACCATGTCTGTATGATGTTCTGATGCAGAGATATTGGTCTTGCTAAACAGTTGCTAGGGTACTTTGTTTGGTTGCTAGGGAGTGGCTTGGCAGTTAACAGGCTTAATTTTTTTACCAAAATTAAAATGTTGACTTGGAGCGAAACCGAAAATGTTTATTTAGAAATCAGTCATTTAACCACATGTATTTACTCACAGGGTGTTTTTTATATCAACCTTTTTAATGATGTAATTATACTCCATTTATTCAAACATACATTCAATAATGAGGACATCACTAACAGGTTGAGTAGGTTGTTTGGCATAATATTCTAACATTTATCACACAAAAAATAAGGGATTAAGCCGTTTTATTAAAATCAGAGTTGTACAGTGACCAACAAAGTCTGCCACCATGCAGGAAAAACAATCAATCAATCAATAAGTTGCTGTTTGAGCAGAAACAACATCTGCGAAGTAACTGCGCTCAACGTTCAATGAAAAGGAGATCTTTTCTTTTACAGAAATCGCTTTTTAAACGGCTGGTAGAAACTACAACGAGCTTCTTCCCGGGTTTGTGACATCACTAACCATAAAATTTACATAAACCCCGCCCCTGAGAACACACAACAAAGGGGGCGGGGCCATGTCAGGCTGCTTTAGAGAAGAGGAAGAGTTGTTGTAGTCGAGTGTTGTTGATGCCGTCATTTTACGCCGGACTGCTTCACAAACGAGGGTCGATTCGAGGAAAAAAGATGAACATGACGACACATGCTAGTGATGAGTTGATCAACTCCACAGCAACTACATCAATTTATCCACTAACCGTTCAGAAACGTCTAAAAGTTGGAACTTCTTCCTGAGTCTCTCCATCAGTTTGAACACTTTCCTCAGTTTGTCTGCGTGAGATTCTCCAGCTTTGTTGTTGTTGAGCTGTTAAAGCTCCGCCCTCTTCTGGAAAGGGGGCGGGGAGCAGCAGCTCATTTGCATTTAAAGCGACACACGCAAAAACGGCGTGTTTTTGCTCAAACCCAAATAGAGGCGAATTTGACAAGCGATAATAAATGATCTGTGGAGGATTTTGAGCTGAAACTTCACAGACACATTCTGGAGACACCAGAGACTTAAAATAAAAATAAACTAATATATACAAATCACTGCAGTTTGCAGCTGAAATGAACACTTGAGGCAGTAGAACAGCAAACACTTTTCACATAAAATTGATTTCAGGGGCAGATTATTGATTAATAAAGACTTGTGAGCACTTCCTGTGTCTATTTGCCTCTTCACGATGAATCGCTTGTTTGTTTTCCTCACATGTAAGGCGCTTTGGATAAAAGCGTCTGCCAAATGAATAAATGTAAATGGGACTTATTTTTGTGACATTTCCTTGCACAATACTGTATTATGATCTAAAAACACTTTTACCACAGTGCATGATTTGTAAATTAACACATTTTGATGTTTGCATCACATAAACATAAGCTTTTCTGGCGTAGTAAACTTGCTCGGCAGCTCCACTGATACAGCAGTGCAGTTGTGATGTGAAGCGCTCGAGTCATGAGAAAAGACTCAAAGACTTGCAGAAACAAGCATGGTTTTGTGAACACTATCGGTATGTTTAGGGTTTGGTATTAATGTGGTGCATTATTTATAAAACGTTAAACCTTTAGCGCCACTCACCGGACATTTCGCTTTGAAACTGTCGCAAAACAATGTAATATCACTTTGCAGAAAGATCGCCACAGGTACGTTTTTCCCAATCATCTTTGGTTGACGATATCAAATAAAGTGGCTCATGTTTTGTGTCAACTGAGGTTACAGATTCAATTGTATTATCAAGAAAAAAGGGTAACTTGACTCTTGATGCTCATTCCTTTTTCTCACACACACACACACACACACACACACACACACACACATACCGGTACAGTGAGGTCAGTGGTTCGTCCAGCTGTGGCAGCTCTAGTTACTACAACGGGCCGCCCATGTCCAAACATCTTGTATTCAGAGCATCTTACAGTTGGCTCTGTGTCCTCTATTTCCCCCCGTTTTCCTTTTTTCCGTTCTCCGTCGTTTGTATCTGCCTCTCATGCGGTTGTCGCACATGTGTGCCGTGTTTATGTGAAATTGGCTGGTGAGGATGATCGGCTTTGTGTTCAGATTGGTTGGCTGGGAAAAAGAGTTTTTAGCTCTTTCATTTTCGGTATGCTTGAGCGTATTTTCCCATTACGCAGACGTATCCGAGCAAATACTCTAAAGAATCATGACCTCCTCTTGACTGTGACACAAACTCTAATAGTGGGATGAATGGAAAATCAGAGCTGTTGATGTTTGGCACATTGACTTGCGTGCATTGGATCCGTCTGTGATTGGACTGGATCCGTTTGGATTCACAGTTATTAGAGCAGCTGTGCTTGAATCACTCCGGTGTTTCCCAGTTTATGGAATAACACTGCTTCCACATAGGCTGGTTGTGGTTTTGTGGGATATGGAAAAACATCATTTGCTCAGACTGATCCTTTCGATTCGAAGGATTTCTCTGATCGCTTCGGTCTAATCTTAAGAGTTTGTTTGGTGGATTTTAGCGCAAATTGTTTTATGTATTTGTGAATCACCTTTATTTAACCCCAACGTGAGCTTATAAAACTTATATTTCAACTAAAACTAAATATTGCATCTGATTAGTAACTTGTTACCCGTGACTGGATGCGCAGTTTACTTTTTAAAGTTGATTTCCATGATATTAATATATTTACACGCTTTTTATTAATTAAAAAAATGTTTAAAAATTTTACTACAGCAAAAAGCAGTTTGATGCATGAAAATATCTTTATCAAAGTTTATGAGAATTTTATTTTTGTAAATATATTATTATATGAAATTTATAAGAATATAATATGAGAATTACTTCATTGACTTCAATTGATTGAATTGAATTCCATTGAAGTCAATGACAAAATAAAATTAAGAAAATATTTGAGCTTTAAAATCGTCAATGGGCAATTCAAATTAAAAGTAAAAATGCAGTAAACACAGAATCCAGTCATAAAAATTGCATTTTTTTTTTTATGCATTTTGCATAAAGATCATCACTACAACCTACCAAAATAAAAGTTTGCTTTAGCTTGAAGAAATTATGACAGAAATATAATACTATTATATAGAATGTGATTTTCAATAGTCATAACAATAATACAGTTCATTAAAACACTATTTTTTAAATAATTTTTAATTTAAACATGTACAACTGAAAAAAAGTTAAAATTGATTGTTCAATTGATTTACATTTTTAAATTGTTGTTTTACGGATTCATTTGATTGCCACCGTTTTTTATTAAATCATAAAACACTGAATGCAGAAAAATTAAAACAAACAATGTATTTCTGAAAAAAATAAAATTTGAGTAAATTATTAAATTGTTAAAATTCTATCAATTAAATCGATTAGACATCCTTTTTGATGATTAAAAATCAATTTACATTAAAACGGAATCCAGAGAAATTAAAACAATATAACCACATTTTTTTTACTGCATTTATAACAGACTATTAATATACTGTTCCCATAATGTTTATATATATTTATTAATGTAATTTTATTAACGTGTCAGGATTATTTTATTTCATTTGAATTTTTATTTATTTTTTATTTTATTTATTTTTAGAGCAGCTGAAATGGCGTCCTAAGCTCATTGCATGATCTGTGGCTCTGAATAACATTAAACAAAATGGCGTTAAAAGTTTTAGAAGTCAATAATACCATTATTGTAAACTGCAGTGGATTGTTGCCTCATCAGAAGCAGTTCAACAGCAGTTTTGCAGAACGATCAAAGTACCAAACCGTAAAATGAGTAGATTTATGACGAGGCGACGGTGTACAGTGGGTTGTTGAGTGTGTCTGCTCTGATGTCTGAGGCTTTTTATAACTGCGGTATGCATGTTTTGTGAAGCAGGTATGCCGTGATCCCAGTCCTGTGGCGTGGCTGTTGGTTTTTCCAGGGCCCAAATTACCATAATTTCCTGCTGCCGTCCAGTGTCGTGAAGCGGCTCGGTGCGGGACAGCAGAGGTGTAACCGTAAACACGCCCGACAGGAACATTGGATTGCTCTTTCATAACTCGGGACACCCTTTTTTGACTCCATGGGCTCACATTGTCCAAGACAACATTTAATAAATACTGAAAGTGGTTTTGTTTATTTCAAAAACCGCTAGTCTGCGCTTGCCATCTTTCATTTGTTTAAAGATGTGGAAAATGAAAGCGAGTCCTTTACAGAAGCGACAGCTGTGTGAACATGTATCTGGAAATAGAGTAAGCAGTGGAAAAGTTTGAGTCTGCAACTCAGACAGAGAAAACGGGGCCGTGGAGAGTTTCGCTCTCATCCGATTTTGTGTGTCGATGCTTAGGTTCAGTTTTGTTAGTGTATTTTCATACGGAGAGTGATGGAAAGTGAGCGGAGAATCGTCACATCTTCTATAAATATAGGGCGTATTAAAACTGGGGTTGCAAAGGGGTGGAAAATTTCCGGAAACTTAACCTGGGGAATTTTGGAAATATTCCAACTTAACTGGAAATTAATTTGAAATGTCTATATATAAATTTCATATAGAAACATATAGTTTGGTCATAATAACATGAATTAACATTTTTCATTTTGCATCCAATTAATTGTAATTTATTAAATATGTTATATATATATGTAATATATATATTATTTATTTCAGTGTCACATGATTGTTCAGAAATCATTCTTATATGCTGATTGGATATCAATGTTTTATTTTATTTATTTATTTTTTGGGACCTTGGATACTTTTTTCAGGATTCCTTGATGAATAAAAAGTTTAAAAAAATAGGAATTTTGAATTTTTTTTAGCAATTTCACTCATCCTTGCTGAATAAAAGTATAAATTACTTTCAAAAAAAGGGAGAGAAAAATGACTGACCCCCTTTTTGTTTTTTTGAACAGAAGTGTATATTGTTACAAAAGATTTCTATTATATAAATAAATGCTGTTCTTTAACTTCTTATTCATCAATGAATCCTGAAAAAAGGTTAGAAAAAAAATATTAAGCAGCACAAAACGGTTTCCAACATTGATAATAAATCATCACATCAGAATGATTTCTGAAGGATCATGTGACACTGAAGACTGGAGTAATGATGCTGAAAATTCAGATTTGATCAGAGATAAATTACAGTTTAATGTATATTATAATAGAAAACCATTTTCTGTAGTTTTGATCAGATTTGCATATTATGGAGGAATGCACAGTTCATACAGGGGGTGTGGCCTCATGCAGGGGGTGTGGCCTCATTCAGGGGTGTGGCCTCACACAGGGGTGTGGCCTAACACAGGGGTGTGACCTCATGCAGGCGTGTGACCTCATGCAGGGGTGTGGCCTCATTCAGGGAGTGTGACCTCTTTCAGGGAGTGTGACCTCTTTCAGGGGGTGTGACCTCTTTCAGGGGGTGTGACCTCATGCAGGGGTGTGACCTCACGCAGGGGGTGTGGCCTCAACCACCCTGCAGTAAGTAGGTTGCTGTGTGAATGTGATTGAGGAATGTGCATGGTAAAAATGAATCTGAAATTGCATTAAATCTGACAAGATTATGCTGCAAGATTTTATTCCAACTTCATGTAAGTTCCCTGTTATTGGCTAACTTGCAATTTCGCAAATTTATTCCTATGAGTTCCCATTTATTCCCGTTAATTCCCGTATATTCCAGTTAATTCTCATGAAAAATTTCCAGCCTTGAAAATTCCTGGAATTTTAATTAAAACTAGTGATGTCACTACATTATAATAATGTAATCTGAACCACTGATTCGAAAAAAGTCGTTCTGTAGTTTTTTTGACGCACAAAAAGTATTCTCGTCACTTTATAACATTAACTGTAGTCACATGACCTGTTTTAAATATGTTTTAGCATCTGAAAGTGTAAATGATCTTGCTGTCAATAGAGACTCACTGAATTTCATCAGAAATATCTTCATGTGTGTTCTGAAGATGAACGAAGATCTTACGAGTGAAGAATTAATGACTGAAATTACATTAGCGGTTTCATTTATGTTTGACTGACTAACAATATACGCGTCACATTCAATTAATGAGTTTGTTTATGTCGAAACTGTGTATTTTATATCCAATTCAAATCTTAAAAACAGGCCCAAATATTATTTTGAGTGCATTTACTGTGCATTTAACATTCTCGATGAATTCAGGAAGTCCTGTCTCACTCTCGGCACACTTCTGTGCGGTTACTGAAACCAGAGGAGCTGGAAAAATAAGCTTTTTATTAGTGTTTTATCAGCCCCTGCTGTGTTTCTGTTAGATCACAGTCTCTGCCGTTTCAGTGAAAACACAGCGCTGAGCCTCAGGTGACTCCATCACCGTCTTATCAAATCTACACCAACACTCGAGGCTATCAAAGAAACCCGCTCCGCACGTTCACCTCTGGGATTTCCGTCACCGTTTCCCTGCGTTAATAGACTGTTTTTCTGGTGAAGTCATGAGGCAGTGTGAGCCGAGCACTGAACACTGTACGTCTTTGTTCCTGCGCCGCGATGGTAGTTTCAGGCCTGTGAAACTTTATGGCGAGCGGCCAGAGACAGACTTCTCCAACAAAGCCTTCAGTGACGGACGTGAATCCGAGATCGAGGAGCAGCACGAGAGTTTTGTTGGGATGGCTTGGAAAATGCGAGTCAGGCTTCCTTTTCGAGTCGCAGCGGGAGGCAGGGAGCTCCTGTAAGCCTTGGCAAACCCTCAAAGAGCCTGAACGCTTTGCACGTGAACCTCTCAGCGTGATGAGAGCAATCAAGAGCAGCTTCATCGAGGACTCGAGTCCCGGCTTAGAGCAATTTTTTTGGGAATAGACAAAACAAAAGGGTCTTATCTGGTCTCTTTTGTGTTTTGTGTGTAGCGGTCCATTGAAGTGTGTAGATATCGTGTCCATGGATTTGTTGACCATGGATCTCCACTAGGTGGTCAACCGGTGCTGACCAGGGTCATTCCTCAGACGCGCTGCCTGGAAGTACAGCTGAAAAAACTAAAAACAGTGTTTCATTTTCATTGGACTTTCTTTGCATTGACCTCCATTCGTCAGTGTTGTAGTACTCGAGACTTAAAGGGTTAATTCGCCCACAAATGTAAATTCAGTCATTAATTCTTCACCCGTAAGATCTTCGTTCATCTTCAGAACACAAATGAAGATATTTTTGATGAAATCCGATGGTTCAGTGAGTCTCTATTGACACTTTCAGATACTAAAACATATTTAAAACAGGTCATGTGACTACAGTTAATATTATAAAGCGACGAGAATACTTTTTGTGCGTCAAAAAATCAACAATATCTAGTGATGGACGATTTCAAAACACTGAAGGTTTACGAATCTTTTGATTCGAATCAGTGATTCGGAGCGACAAAGTCACATGATTTCGGTAAATGTGGCTTCATTTACGCATTGATTCGAAGCAAACTATTCGTAAAGCTTTGAAGCAGTGTTTTGAAATCGAAAGTCTCACGGGTGTAGAACGACATGAGGGTGATTTTAATAAATTACATAATTTTCATTTTTGGGTGAACGAGTGCTTTAACATGACGACACATGCTAGTGATGAGTTGATCAACTCCACAGCAACTACATCAATTTATCCACTAACCGTTCAGAAACGTCTAAAAGTTGAACTTCTTCCTGAGTCTCTCCATCAGTTTGAACACTTTCCTCAATTTGTCTGCGTGAGATTCTCCAGCTTTGTTGTTGTTGAGCTGTTAAAGCTCCGCCCTCTTTTGGAAAGTGGCAACTCATTTGCATTTAAAGGAACCATTTATCAGCATTTTACAACACTCACTTATTTGGCTGATTCGGATGTTGGGCTTTTAGTGAGGAATGACCTCAACGTATTAAACGGAAGGAATGAACCGGAGATGATTTATACATAAAAAAGGCGGGGCCATAGAGCCACACCCACTCATTACATCATCGCCATGGACCAATGATAGTTCAAAGGTCAACTCTGTGACCTCTGTTGGTAACATGCAACTTTTCCGGAAAGTTCTCTGTGAAACGAAACGAACGCCAAACGAACTTGGCCTGATTTTGTTCAAAATGAGCAGTTCGTTCTTCAATTTCGCTTTAAGATGGTTTGTTGGTTGAGATTTGAGGCTTTGGGAAAACAGCTTGAACCAGCTTAAACGTCAGCAGTTTAGTAGTCAACTCACTTGATGTAACGCAGTGTTACTGTCTATTATGGCTGCCCAAACTGATCACATGTCTCTGTTTTTCTCCACAGCCTGCATCTTTCGCTACAACGCTCTTTCTTTAGTCTACCTTCTGTTCCTGCTGCTATTGCCGTGGTTTCAATGGCCCAACAAACACACACTACGAGGTAAGAGAGATTCTCACGCTTTCATTCTCAGTGTCACAATCACTAGAAAGACGGTAAATGCATTACAAAACGATTGGCAAATGCATGATTTTGTGTGATGTGTGTTCAGGGCTGGGTGGGTTACTTTTAAAATGTATTTCACTACAAATTACAAAATACATGCTTTAAAAAGTCATTTGTAACGTATTTCGTTACATTACTCAAGTTTAGTAACTTAATCTAAATACTTTAGAATACTTTGGAACTTGTGGAACAAACGCAAAAAAGGTCATTGCAAGTTTTTATCTCACAATTCTGACTTTTTCCTTCAGAATTGAGTGATATAAAGTTGCAATTGTGAGTTAGAAAGTCAGAATTATGAGATATAAACTCGCAATATTGAGAAAAGTCAGAATTATGAGATATAAACTGACAATATTGAGAAAAGTCAGAATTATGAGATATAAACTCACAATATTGAGAAAAGTCAGAATTATGAGATATAAACTCACAATATTGAGAAAAGTCAGAATTATGAGATATAAACTCACAATATTGAGAAAAGTCAGAATTATGAGATATAAACTCACAATATTGTGAAAAGTCAGAATTATGAGATATAAACTCACAATATTGAGAAAAGTCAGAATTATGAGATATAAACTCACAATATTGAGAAAAGTCAGAATTATGAGATACAAACTCACAATATTGAGAAAAGTCAGAATTATGAGATATAAACTCACAATATTGAGAAAAGTCAGAATTATGAGATATAAACTGACAATATTGAGAAAAGTCAGAATTATGAGATATAAACTCACAATATTGAGAAAAGTCAGAATTATGAGATATAAACTCACAATATTGAGAAAAGTCAGAATAATGAGATATAAACTCACAATATTGAGAAAAGTCAGAATTATGAGATATAAACTCACAATATTGAGAAAAGTCAGAATTATGAGATATAAACTCTCATACTAAATTCACAATTGCAAGAAAAAAGTCAGTATTGTAAGTTTTATATCTCCCAATCCTGAGAAAAAGAAGTCAGAATTGTGAAACACAAACTCACAATTGTGAGAAAAAGTTGCAGTGACGAGTGAATTATAAAATGACTCACAAAACATGAAAACAGTGGAAAACATGAAACTTAACTCCTCTTTTTCAGACGGTCAGAGTCAGAGAATCACCAATCGCTGTTTAAATGACATTAAAATTCAAAGTAATCACTTTGGTAATCTAAAACACTTTTCAGATGTAACTGTAATCTGATTACCACCCATTTAAAATGACACTGTAATGAAATATAGTGACTCAAATTTTGTATTTTAAATACGTAACTAAGTTACTTGTATTTTGTTACTCCCCAACCCTGCGTGTGTTTAATTCCCAGATGAAAAACAGGTTCCCGTTTGGTCTTGATTTCATCTTCGACTTCGATCGGAAACTATACGTGTGTGCGTTCTGTAATGATGCGATAAAATAAAAATCGATCTAAAACTGTCCCTTCCAGTCTAGTAAGGGCTGAAACTCAAGACTATCCGTCTGTTTGCCAAACCACCGCCTGACCGACCTCGATAATAGAGGAATCCATTATAAACCACGACACATTCATTCCTGCACTCTTAGACATCACAAGATCCAGAAAACCGAAACGATGATGGAATAAACAAAAGGTTCTTTGGCTCTCTTTGCGTCGGCTTTTCCCATCCGAGCACCTGACTCTGTGTGGTTCGGGGTCGGATCCAGCGCTGTGGCTTTGGCCGGCGCGTCAGTGACGGGAAGGCAGCCCGTTTATCAGTGGGCGTCAGTCCAGAGCTCTCGACACAACATGCCGGCACTGATAACTGGGCTTAACAAGGTGCTGAAAAGCAGATGATCGTTTGATGCGCCGGATAAAAGAGCCACTAGTGTGTGTGTCATAATAACAGCGTCTGCCTGTCATTAAATCCTCTTCTAGCACCAAATATTCCCATTCATGGGAGCTGCTGGACCTGGAAAAGAAAATATAAGTTCATTTCGCCACACAACACAGGGTTGACATTAACTAAAACCTAAAACATTATTTTACAGTGTCCTTGATGCATAATATAGGAACTAGTTTGTGAGCGTGTTTTCATGCATCAGCCTGTAGTAACGGCGGTGCCGTGATGACTGTGTGCATAAAATGGCGTGATGATCTCATGTTGGGCGTTGCTTTCTGTTGCCATAACAGTCAATGTGTGTCTGGTTCTGTGTCGGATAGGCATGAGAACCAACATTCCAGAATCCTGTAAATGTATTAATGCTGCTTCTGTGCGGTGTTAAATAGTCAAGGACGGCTGGATCCACTGGAGGATGTCCATATTCTTTACACAACTCGTTTCTGATTTCCTCTTATTGTTCTTTTAAAATCCAAAAATTATCGTATCATTAATTTACAGACTGAAAAATGTTTTCCAGCAGCGATTATGTTTGTTTTTACTGTGAAATTGGAGTTCTGTAAAACGAAACGGGGATGCGTGACATGTCGGCATCATTTCAGTAGTTTGGGATCAGTGTTTTGTTGTTTGGGATCAGTGTTTAGTAGTTTGGGATCAGTGTTTAGTAGTTTGGGATCAGTGTTTCGTTGTTTGGGATCAGTGTTTTGTTGTTTGGGATCAGCGTTTTGTTGTTTGGGATCAGTGTTTTGTTGTTTGGGATCAGTGTTTTGTTGTTTGGGTCAGTGTTTTGTTGTTTGGGATCAGTGTTTTGTTGTTTGGGATCAGTGTTTTGTTGTTTGGGATCAGTGTTTTGTTGTTTGGGATCAGTGTTTTGTTGTTTGGGATCAGTGTTTCGTTGTTTGGGTCAGTGTTTTGTTATTTGGGATTAGTGTTTTGTTGTTTGGGTCAGTGTTTTGTTGTTTGGGATCAGTGTTTCGTTGTTTGGGATCAGTGTTTAGTAGTTTGGGATCAGTGTTTAGATGTTTGGGATCAGTGTTTCGTTGTTTGGGATCAGTGTTTCGTTGTTTGGGATCAGTGTTTAGTAGTTTGGGATCAGTGTTTCGTTGTTTGGGATCAGTGTTTATTGTTTGGGATCAGTGTTTTGTAGTTTGGGATCAGTGTTTAGATGTTTGGGATCAGTGTTTTGTTGTTTGGGATCAGTGTTTAGTAGTTTGGGATCAGTGTTTCGTTGTTTGGGATCAGTGTTTTGTTGTTTGGGATCAGTGTTTTGTTGTTTGGGATCAGTGTTTAGATGTTTGGGATCAGTGTTTAGATGTTTGGGATCAGTGTTTCGTTGTTTGGGATCAGCGTTTCGTTGTTTGGGATCAGCGTTTTGTTATTTGGGATCAGCGTTTTGTTGTTTGGGATCAGTGTTTAGATGTTTGGGATCAGTGTTTCGTTGTTTGGGATCAGCGTTTCGTTGTTTGGGATCAGCGTTTTGTTATTTGGGATCAGCGTTTTGTTGTTTGGGATCAGTGTTTAGATGTTTGGGATCAGTGTTTCGTTGTTTGGGATCAGTGTTTTGTTGTTTGGGATCAGTGTTTAGTAGTTTGGGATCAGTGTTTTGTTGTTTGGGATCAGTGTTTATTGTTTGGGATCAGTGTTTTGTAGTTTGGGATCAGTGTTTAGATGTTTGGGATCAGTGTTTTGTTGTTTGGGATCAGTGTTTAGTAGTTTGGGATCAGTGTTTAGATGTTTGGGATCAGTGTTTAGATGTTTGGGATCAGTGTTTAGATGTTTGGGATCAGTGTTTTGTTGTTTGGGATCAGTGTTTAGTAGTTTGGGATCAGTGTTTCGTTGTTTGGGATCAGTGTTTAGATGTTTGGGATCAGTGTTTAGATGTTTGGGATCAGTGTTTAGTAGTTTGGGATCAGTGTTTTGTAGTTTGGGATCAGTGTTTAGTAGTTTGGGATCAGTGTTTAGATGTTTGGGATCAGTGTTTTGTAGTTTGGGATCAGTGTTTAGTAGTTTGGGATCAGTGTTTTGTTGTTTGGGATCAGTGTTTTGTTGTTTGGGATCAGTGTTTTGTTGTTTGGGATCAGTGTTTAGATGTTTGGGATCAGTGTTTCCTGATGACCTTTATTTACGTGCATTTGTCTTACAATATATGACTGTTACCATCATAGGAATAACAATAAATAATAAACAAGTTATAATGTAAAATATCTAGCAGACCACCTTCCATATTCAACTTGGGAATAAAGTTAACCCTTCTGTGCTGTTCGGGATGTTTTCATCCACTATGGGGAATTTTTGAGTCTTAATTTGGCCATAACTTTCTCCGTGTTTCAGCAAATGGAATGATTTTTGGTGACAAATCTTATTTTGACACATATTTTGGGAAAATGCTTTGAAAATGTTCAAAAACTCAACAGTACTCTGTGGGCAAATTCACGACCCTTTCGTTATGAACTGCTTTAAAAATGTATCAGATAAATATTTTTTTCAATTTTTTTTGCATGAATCTATTAATCAACATCAGTCCTGATCAAAACTACTAAATGTTTAAAAAAAAAAAAAAAATCAGGATTTTAACTCTTTAATTGCCAAATTCATAAATGATGTCACTGATTTGAGAAAAAAAACACACACAAAATGACTTATTTTCAATATAAAATGTGATGGTGGACTGGATTTTTTTTACCTTTTATCACAGTCTTGGACGTGTCAAAGAGTAGAAACAACATTGGCTTTAATGCATTGTTAGTTTTTGTGCAGCATCAGATTTGAACTTTTTCTCCCTCATTTACTGTTTGTGACTGAAAACAGCCACTACTTTTAACTGCTTTAAAAATGAATCAGATAAATATTTTTTGCTTAAATCTATTAATCAACCTCAGTCCTGATCAAAACTACTACATTTAAAAAAAGAATTCAGGATTTTAACTCTTTAATTGCCAAATGTTTTTTTCCCAAATCAGTGACATCGTTTATGAATTTGGCAATTAAAGAGTTAAAATCCTGAATTTTTTTAAACATTTAGTAGTTTTGATCAGGACTGATGTTGATTAATAGATTCATGCAAAAAAATTGAAAAAAAATATTTATCTGATACATTTTTAAAGCAGTTCATAACGAAAGGGTAAATTTGAACAATGCACAAGGGTTAAAAACACTTACGCTACGTCCGACTCCTTCCCTGTTAAACTTAAGTTAAACTTAACTGCTGCAACGTCAATTACGCTTAGAAGGCGGAAGATATTTTACTTCATAACTTGTTAAATATGGATATTTTTCTGACACAAACGCATCGCTTCACTTCAGAAGGCCTTTATTAACCCCCCGGAGCAGTGCGGAGTACATTTATGATGGACGGATGCACTTTCTTCAGCTTCACACTCGTTGGTCCCCTTCACTGCTGTTATAAAGCTCGGATGCGTCAGGATATTTATCAATATAACTTATATATATAACTTAATATGTCTTGAGAGTGATTAAAGCTTGGGGTAAATTTCATTTTAAAGAGAACTAATCCTGTAACTGTGGTGGCTGTTAAATGTCTAAGGATTAGTTTTATTGTTTTGTCAGCGAAGTAGAAAATGCTTCACCTCTATGAAAGGGGAATTCCTACAGCTACAAAGTTTGCTTCCCGCCGTCCGGATGTCACACAGAGGCGTGCAGAAGCGCTGGGAAGATGCGACTCAAATGACGGCCGTCTACGTGCCTTTTCACAGGGGATAATCTGAGAGAAGATCCCTGCAACAGCCAGCCATAGTAAAGCGAAACCTGACGTCGAACAGTATTAATGGTTTTAATGAAAACCATCTTGCCTTTTTTCCTACTGTGGATTAGCTACACATTCTGTGGCTGGGAAATCCGGGGAAAGCCGAGCCAGTTGTGAACAATCGCAGGCTTAGGAGAAGATGTAGGAAAATGTAGATCACCACTACAGAATGTGAGCCAAGGGTATGCTTGGGTCAAATTCACATTATACTCACAGTTTCCTCAATTATTTAGGTTTAAAGCATATTAAGTTCAGAATAGCTCACCGACTACCTTTGACCTTTCACTGTAATAACTGTCTTCGCAGATGTCGTTGACGTTCTCAGACGGCACATACTGCTCTCATTCTGTCTGTCAGATGGTTGTTAAAAAGGTCCAATATGGGGCTTAACTTTACACCAATGACAAGGTTTAAAGTCTTGAAGGGTTTGAGGTCCACATAAAATGAATCCCAACCCCAGTTTAGGCATTTGAATTGCATAAAAAATACCTTAACGTGATGTATATTTGTCAGTCATGCATAAATGAAACCGTAATAGTATTAATAAACTAAATGTGCTTTAAATGCATAACAGGGTTTATATATGTATCATTTGTTTCAGTCTCTTATATTTTAACAAATCGAATGTAATCTGTTCCATCTGAAGATCTGAACCATCTTCATACTTTTTATCTTAAAAAAAATTGTTTTCTTAACCCTTTATGCGCTGGATTTCTGTGTCAAATTGACTCTAATTGGATTCAATACAATTCCTCAAAAATCACACTATGAAAAACAACAGATTCAGGGACAAACTGTAAACTTTTAATATCAATATTTGTCAAATATTACAAAAAATACATATCTGAAGATATGATTTAATGAAAGTGTTTTTTAACCATTTTTTTTTAAATTGTTTTGTTTTTGTACATTTTTAAATACAATAAATATATTTTTTTAACTTTTTTTTTTTCTTAAACATCATAACTGAACAATTAAATGTAGCTGAATAATGAAAATATGTACTTTTCCTAAGTTGTCTGTTTTGTAAACTTATTTCATAAAGTCAAGATCTTTCTGGATCTGAACTTCACACTCATCCTGCTGGTTAAAACATGTTTCTGTATTGAAATAAGTGTGGAAAACCTCATTTTTTAGCTTCATACGGTAGTAAAAAAACATTTTAAACAAGAAATGTTATTATTTTGGGTCAGTACAGTTGCTTTAGAGTGTTAAAATAAGCGGGTCAAATTGACCCGGCGAACGTAACAGTGATTTTGTTTGTATATGTCAAAAAACACCAGCATGTTGAAACTTTGCATGATGATAAATGAGAAAAAGTCACAAAATATCAAGAAAAAAAAACAGCATTTCCAACAACTAGAAAATCGAAACGGGTCAAATTGACCCACAACACAACACAAGGGTTAATAAACAGATTTATGCTGATTCTAAGCTATTTAAATACATTTTATTTATTTAAATGAAAGCAAATGATGCAAATAGTTAATAATAACATGGATGTAAATATTATATGCAATTTCATTGTTTGATTAACTTTATAACTTTAAGTAGTTCTGTGCTATGCGGATATATTTACATAAACGACATAGCCTTTAGCATCATCTCTAAAGGCCGCGATATACTTAAATCAAAGATTGAACCGGTGTGACGTCATTTTGCACGTTTGTTTCGGGAGTTCGAAGCATCACTCTGGCTGATAAACCCCTTCGAACTGCTATTAGTCTGTGGTGATGATGTAATAAGTGGGTGTGGCTCCAAGGCTCCGCCTTTTTTGTGTAAATCTTCTCCAGGTCATTTCTTCTGTTCAGTCCATCAAGGTCAGACGTACACCAGTAAAAACATGAATACACTAACGTTAAAGCGCTGCTCACGTACTTCAAAGAACGAAAAAGATCTTTGCCGTGAGTGTATTGAGGCATTAACAATTGACACTTTACACACTGATCAGGCGTAACATTATGAACACCATCCTAATGTTGTGTCAGGACCCGTCGAGGCTTTCATCGAACATTATCATGTTACTTGATCAGTGGTTTAATTAGTAATGGCTGTGTTGTTCTAATTTTTCCACACTGGGATGTCAGGGCACATGCTTTCCCACCACTATATGTGGGAGCGGATCGTTCCGGAAAGCTTCAGCGCTCTCTGGGGTGTGTCTGCCACGTGCCCCCTCACTGCCGGGTCAGAACCCGGGTTCTAGTCTCACCAGTCACTTCAGAGACCTGCGTAAGCTGCTCTCTCCCACCAGCGTTCACTTCCTCCGCCGCAGGAAGCTCGCGAGACTCCTGGGAAGAGTAGTTTGTCATCTTGAAGCATTATTTGTTTTAATAAAGCGGTTCCATTAACTGGTGTATATATAACATTTCATGAACTAATTTTTAATAAATGACACTGGGGTCATTGATGACTCCTTAGATAAAGATTTACTCTATTTTTGGCCTTAATGTGAATTACACACTAGTTGGAGCGTTTAAAATGTGTTTTTAAGTTGTATCGGTTTGACTTACAAAGTCTTAATGAAAGTAATAGCACACCTCTCTCCAACAAACCACACAATTTGAGTTATAATTGATGTTCAAAATTTAAATAATTAGGTTTTTTTGTTTAAAATCTACAGGATAAACACTCTGCCTTCGGATTAAAATCATGGCTAAAAGGATCGTATTTTATTTTTCATTTTTTTAGTCAATTAACAATTGCTTATTCAGTCAATGTGTGTTCCTTAATGCATGAATGTTTTGCCAATCTTTAGCGACCCGGATCTATATCTAACACGGATGGATCTCTAACTCCTAACTCAGATGATATTTGAATAACAATTACTAGAGAATAAAATAAAGCATATTTTGATACCTTTTGGAACTTGGAAGGGTTCAAATTAGGATGTTTTTTGGCTCAATTAAGACCCGATGGGTGTGTTTGACGGTTAAAGATCCCATCAAATTGTTTGCACAGCACATATTGGAGTTGGAGATTTATTGAAATAATTGTTATTTTTGGAATGGCGTACTAAAGGTGTCATCACATTTATCGTTGTGGTGAAATCCAATCATTTAAATAGGAATACATGCAGTTGGGAACTTTGCATGGCGGCGAAAAATTCTGCTACAGGTTCAAGTTGGTCACAGTAATGTAGTTTGATTTTCAGTCGTGGTCCATCGATATATCGGCATGTTTTAATAATCGGCATCGACCAATAAGTCTTTTTTGTTTGGCGATGTGTTGGAAGTTGGAAGTTTTATTTTGACAGCACTGAAAACTGTAGAAAAACATGCTTTTCCCATAGTGTATGATTGAAAAAAAAAGAAGTTTTTATTGAACATTGATGGAGCAACAGATTTTGTGTAAATATAAATCATAAAAGCTGTTTATTTTGTTTAGAAATGTTATAAATGTTTGAGGTGGGCTTTTACCTCATAGACACACGAGTAAAACCGATATATCGGCCGATATGTGGCATTTATTTTAATTTTTTTTAATTAATGGCGTCTTTTTTGTTTGGCCAATTTGTCAGAAGTGGGACTTTTATTTTGACAGCACTGAAAACTTTAGAAAAACATGCTTTTCCCATAGTGTATGATTGAAAAAAAAAAGTTTTCATTGAACATTGATGGAGCAACAGATTTTTGGTAAATATAAATCTGTTTATTTTGTTTAGAAATGTTATAAATGTTTGAGGTAGGCTTTTACCTCACAGACACACGAGTAAAACCGATATATCGGCCGATACGTGGCATTTGTATGATAAGTGGGACTTTTATTTTGACAGCACTGAAAACTATAGAAAAACATGCCTATGGTCTGACGCCATTATTATTATTATCAAGATCCAGAGCTGAAATTCAGACGTTTGTTTTCTGACACGCACTGTAACGGACTGGGACCAATCAGAGGAGAGCAGCTCTGGGAAAGGCGGGGTTTAGAGAGACCGAATCTTTGAACGAACCGTTTCAGACACTGAGAGAAAAGAGATTTCAGACACTGAAATGGCGTCGACCAATAAGTCTTTTTTGTTTGGCCGATATGTTGGAAGTGGGACTTTTATTTTGACAGCACTGAGAACAGTATATATATATATATCGGCCACACCTTCAAAATATCTGTATATCATTGGGTCAGATTGCTTTCTCGCCACTGAACCGCTCCAGAATTTTTCAACGGGGACGAAACGACCTCGTTCAGGCGACCTCAGACCGACAGTTTTCCGCGGATCCGAGCGCGATTGCTGTGTTGAACCAAAAACATGTCAGGTTATGAAAAAGAAACTCCCCCTGAGGATACTTTACATTTTCTACTCCACATTGAAAATGCTAAAAATCCAATTATATTACACTGTAGCGATTCACCAAAGTAAACAGTGTGTTTAACAACAGAATAATCCCACCGCAGGCGTGTAAAATCTCCTGCTTGTCTTGGTAAGGCCGACTGTTATTCTTTCCACAGTTACTCAGTAACTCGACTCCATTGAGTGTTGTGTGGAGCTGCGCTCTAGAGCCCCGATTCTTGTTAAAACAATCACGGCTACACGTGTCAAAACACAAGACATCACAGTCATCTAGTTGTGTGGAAAATCTCATCGTGGCTCCTCAGATTTCACACTTGTAGTGTGGAGCAGGTCGGACGTAAACAGCGGGCGAACGCTGAAGTGGCCTTTCATTGAGTCTCACTGGAAACAAACCAGAGAAGACGCCAAGACAAACTGGAAAGGTAAATACAGCTCTGTGTGTCCAGAGCGTTGTCCTCACTCGCCTCGTCTAGCCCCAATATCTCCGCCACGATCCTGAGTATGTACTTCAGGTTCCAGTAGGCAGAAAGCCCCAAGTAAAGTCTGACATTATGCGGCAGTGCATTTCCTTCAGTGTTTTACATTAAGGTTTAACCACAGCGCTGTAATCGTCGACTGTGCAACTTTCCTATAAGTAGTGCATACTAAGGCACTCTTACTATTCATACTTACAGTGAGTGAAAAGCCCTACGTCTTAATCTTTTAGTGTGGCCGTTTGTGGTACGGACGTTTTACTTTTCTAATGCCAGCCTATGGTCTGACGCCTTTATTAACAAGATCCAGAGCTGAAATTCAGACGTTTGTTTTCTGACACGCACAGTAACGGACTGGGACCAATCAGAGGAGAGCAGCTCTGGGAAAGGCGGGGTTTAGAGAGACCGAATCTTTGAACGAACCATTTCAGACACTGAGAGAAAAGAGATGATGCTGCAATGGATATAATGAGAAGTGTTTTGTTTTTAATTAATGGCGTCGACCAGTAAGTCTTTTTTGTTTGGCCGATGTGTTGGAAGTGGGACTTTTATTTTGACAGCACTGAAAACTGTAGAAAAACATGCCTATGGTCTGACGCCATTATTACCGTTAGTATCAAGATCCAGAGCTGAAATTCAGACGTTTGTTTTCTGACACGCACAGTAACAGACTGGGACCAATCAGAGGAGAGCAGCTCTGGGAAAGGCGGGGTTTAGAGAGACCGAATCTTTGAACGAACCATTTCAGACACTGAGAGAAAAGAGATGATGCTGCAGTGGATATAATGAGAAGTGTTTTGTTTTTTCCTTGAATGCATGTATTAGCAACCTTTAAAATAGCGTATGGGGGATTGTTTAAAACGTGCTTTAGCTGAAGTATTTTGACACTCGTGCCATGATTTGAATAGCCGGGCCTGTCTTTGCATTTTCCTAATTCTCGCAAAAGTTAAACGCTCACACATGTGCTCGTTTTGCTCCTGTTCCTCTGCGCTGTTGGAAAAAGATTGTTAGAAGTCAGTCTTTGGGTGGCTACAATGTAAATTTTCCAATTAAATATTACAAGAGTTTCTGCAAAGCCTGTAAAGCGATTACAGTGTCCGTGGACGTTTTTAAACGGTAAATATGAGGTTTATTTCCAGGTTGAGGCAAGTTAGTTTGTGAATAGAAACGATTATTTTGACAGCACTGAAAACTGTAGAAAAACATGCTTTTCCCATAGTGTGTGATTGAAAAAAAAGTTTTTATTGGACATTGATGGAGTCATAGAGTTTGTGTAAATATAAATCTGTTTATTTTGTTTAGAAATGTTATAAAGGATTGAGGTGGGCTTTTACCTCACAGACACACGAGTAAAACCGATATATCGGCTGATATGTGGCATTTATTTTACATTTTTTTTAATTAATGCCGTCTTTTTTGTTTGCCCGATGTGTTGGAAGTGGGACTTTTATTTTGACAGCACTGAAAACTATAGAAAAACATGCCTATGGTCTGACGCCATTATTATTATTATTATCAAGATCTAGAGCTGAAATTCAGACGTTTGTTTTCTGACACGCACAGTAACAGACTGGGACCAATCAGAGGAGAGCAGCTCTGGGAAAGGCGGGGTTTAGAGAGACCGAATCTTTGAACGAACTGTTTCAGACACTGAGAGAAAAGAGATGATGCTGCAGTGGATATTATGAGAAGTGCTTTTTTTTTTTACCTTGAATGCATGTATTGGCAACCTTTAAAATAGCGTATGGGAAACCTATCAGTTATTGGACTGTGTGCACTATTTTTGTGATGGAAAAAGTACGTAATTTTGAGTTGTAGTTACATACGCTTTTAGTAACATGCGTACTGTCACTGTTAAAGTCATCAAATCACAGTTGAAATCCTTCACATTCAATTTCATTTCCTGCTGTGGTGGAATCTCAGTCGTGGGTCTTTCATGCAGTTGAAATTTTATAATTCACTCGTCACTGCAACTTTTTCTCACAATTTGTTTTTTTTCCCTCACAATTGTGAGTTTGCGTTTCACAATTCTGACTTCTTTTTCTCAGAATTGCGAGATTTAAACTCACAATTGCAAGTTATAAAGTCAGAATTGGGAGATATAAACTTGCAATACTAACTTTTTTTCTTGCAATTGTGAATTTAGTATGTGAGTTTATATCTCATAATTCTGACTTTTCTCAATATTCTGAGTTTATATCTCATAATTCTGACTTTTCTCAATATTGCGAGTTTATATCTCATAATTCTGACTTTTCTCAATATTGTGAGTTTATATCTCATAATTCTGACTTTTCTCAATATTCTGAGTTTATATCTCATAATTCTGACTTTTCTCAATATTGAGAGTTTATATCTCATAATTCTGACTTTTCTCAATATTGTGAGTTTATATCTCATAATTCTGACTTTTCTCAATATTGAGAGTTTATATCTCATAATTCTGACTTTTCTCAATATTGCGAGTTTATATCTCATAATTCTGACTTTTCTCAATATTGCGAGTTTATATCTCATAATTCTGACTTTTCTCAATATTGTCAGTTTATATCTCATAATTCTGACTTTTCTCAATATTGTCAGTTTATATCTCATAATTCTGACTTTTCTCAATATTGTGAGTTTATATCTCATAATTCTGACTTTTCTCAATATTGTGAGTTTATATCTCATAATTCTGACTTTATAACTCACAATTGCAACTTTATATCACACAATTCTGAGGGAAAAAGTCAGAATTGTGAGATAAAAACTTGCAATGACCTTTTTTGTGTTTGTTTCACACTTATTAGTATTCCAAAGTATTCTAAAGTATTTAGATTAAGTTACTAAACTTGAGTAATGTAACGAAATACGTTACAAATGACTTTTGAAAGCATGTATTTTGTAATCTGTAGTGAAATACATTTTAAAAGTAACCGACCCAGCGCTGGCTACAATTTGGGACACCGATTCTAATTTCAAATACGGATGGTATGCGAATTGGGACATTTTCCTTTGTGGTAACGTTCGTGCATTTCTCTTTTCTCACTGTGTTTTTCCTCTCTGTTCCTCAGGACACACTGGACGCTTCATCAAGGCTCTTTTCAGCACCAGTCTGGTCTTCCTCTTGGCACACGTCTGCTTCCAGATCTGCCTGTACACCATCCCCAGCCTCGATGACGCGCTGGGACACAACTGTAAGTCCGAATTATTATTATTATTATTATTTGTATGAATATGTTCGCCTTACTGTTATCTATAAGTGCTCCAAAAATGTCTCACTTCCTCCAGATCAATGGTTTTCATGGCATTACGCCTCACTTCAGCTTCTCATCAAATTTTCTGTCCAATCAAATGCTCTAGAATCTAAAGCGTCCCGCCCCCTACATTATAAATAGAAGCTGAAGCTGCGGCCCACTTTTACTGTATTATACATAGTGCACTATATAAGGGATAGGGAATGATTCAGACAGTGTAAATGTGCTTTCCATTGAGGCGAATGAACTGTGGTTTCACACGAACCGCCGCATGAAACTCTATTTTTTTAAAAGGGGAGGAGCTTTTCGATATGTCCCGCCCTGTCTTCCTGTTTCAGTGGAAATAACGTCAACAGATTGAATGATGCTGTGCGTTCCAGAGGGCCTTTAAAGGATTAATTCACCCAAAAATGTAAATTCAGTCATTAATTCCTCTCCCTCGTGTCGTTCTTCACCCGTAAGATCTTCGTTCATCTTCAGAACACAAATGAAGATATTTTTGATGAAATCTGATGGTTTAGTGAGTCTCTATTGACAGCAAGATCATTTACACTTTCAGATACTAAAACATATTTAAAACAGGTCATGTGACTACAGTGGCTCAACCTTGATATTATAAAGCGACGAGAATACTTTTTGTGCGGCAAAAAAACTAAATAACGACTTTATTCAACAATATCTAGTGATGGACGATTTCAAAACACTGAAGCTTTACGAATCTTTTGATTCGAATCAGTGATTCGGAGCGTGAATCAAACTGCCAAAGTCACGTGAACTATTGAAATATTGACTCCCTTATGACGTAACGAAGCCTCGTTTACTGAAATCATGTGACTTTGTCAGTTTTCCTTGTTGGACCATTTTCGACGTAAATCACATAATTCTTTAATTGCGTGATATGTCATCCGTTTGAGGAGCCGCAATTTTTAGCCTCTCTCATTTGAGGTTTGCTTTCCTTTCCCGAACTGTCCCGGAAGACAAGATGCATCATTCCTGAGTCCCAGACTTCTTCAAGGAGTCTCCAGGCTGACGGCCGACACTTCAAGGGCTCGTAGCCTTTGGCTGACTTCAGCGGCTCATGGAAATGTTTCGGGCGCTCTGCGAGGACACTCGCGGTCGGCTCGTTTTTATGACCTGCTTGACAATGAGTGACTCACTTTACCCTGAGTTTACAGCCGCTGTCTCTCGCTCTCTCCGCAGGCAGCTCGTGGGAGACTCTATCAAGGCATGTTGGAGTGTCCAGGTATGTGGAGAATGTGGAGAATGAGAGCACGTATACGTGAGGCTTCAGACGAATGAAGTTTGAGTGTCTCGCTAAATCATCTTTATATACAACTGACATTTACTGTGGAAAAGATCATTATTTTATTACCAAATCCAACTTTAGCATAAAATACCAGTGTTTTTCATACGGTTACTGCATGATTTTCACCATATTACAAAAATGATATGAACGTGATTATTTGTTTTGTTTTGTTTTATAATTTTATTTTAATTTATTTTTCAGATATTTGGCCATTTTGGTCAATTTTTTAAGTTATTTTTTCAATAGCTCATTGTTTCAGATCAACTTTACAGATAATCGTTACGCTAATGTTTGTAATGTCTTAATATCTTCATGTCTGTAGTCACATTTAGCAGATTAGAGATGGCTGATGACATATATATTTTTTTGGGTACTACAAAATGGGGCTTAAAATGGCCAAATATCATTTTATTTGGGAAAAAATAAATAAAAGCTTATATTAAAATGTTATTTTATTTCATTTTATGCTTATATTTGCTTATTTTTCATGTGTATATTAAAATGTTATTTCATTTAATTATTATACATTTTTTTGGGGAAAATGAAATAAAATAAAATAAAGTGCTTATTAAAATTTTATTTTATTTTTATGCTTATTTTTAATGTGTATATTAAAATGTAGTTTTTTTTTACTTTGTTTTGTTTCAGATGATACCAGTTATCATTTTATTTAGGAAAAAAGCAATAAAATAAAATGCTTATTTTTAATGTGTATATTGAAATGTTTTATTTTGTTTTTATTTATTTTTTTCAGATGATATCAAATCAACCTTATCAAACTTATTTTAATGTGTATATTAAATATATTAATATTTAATGAGTATTTTATTTTATTATTTTATTTATTTTTTCAGATTATACCAATATCATTTTTGTTTGGAGATAAATAAATAAATAAATAAATAAAATGCTTATATTAACATTTAATTTTATTTTTATATATGCTTATTTATTATGTGTATACTAAAATGCTATTTTTTATTTTTGCAGATGATACCAAATATTAAGGAAAAAAAAACAATAAAATAAAATGCTTATATTAACATTTAATTGTATTTTATTTTATTTATTTTTCAGATTATACCAAATATCATTTTTGTTTGGTAGTGTTAATTCTTATTAACATTTTATTTTTTATTTTATTTTATTTAACCATAAGTGCCATCATATGAGCTCTCTAACACCACATTGCTCAAATACGGCGTTTAACAGCAGAGTTTGCTCCTGCTCCCTCAGGCTGCCGCTGGACGACCCTTGGGCCGTCGTCTGGCTCCTGACCCCAGATCTCGGCATCTTCATCATCTCTCTGATCAGCCTCATCCTCTGTAACCGCCTGTTGAAGAAGAGAGAGGAGGGGCTCGTTCCTCACATGTCTGCGCTTCAACACGAGGTGAGCCGAGCAAAGACCAAAGCCTAAGGCCTCTTTCTTTCATTCTCCTCTCAGGGGTAAAAACATGCAAATATTTGTATATTATTATTACTAGGTGTCCATTTTGGCCACTTTAATTTGGTTCAAATATTTCCTTTTATTTTAAGTTTTGCCGAGCAATTGTGATCCCCTCAGGAACTTTGCTTTATTGCGGAGTTGTATCCATAAAATATTCTGTACTTAGTACTTTTTGGATGGAAGGAAACCGTGACCACGAAATGCACGATACCACTTTGTTACACAACGGTATCATCGATTTGAGAATTACCTGCCTCTTTATATCACGTAAAATACTAATTGTGGTTGATCATTTTATATGCTGGTCAGGTGGAAGCTTCCTGTCTGAGTGTTTCTTATATTAAGATAAAATATCCTCCAGACATTACATTAAAAAATGCCTTGCCATACTAATGTTGTCCATCCCCATAGTGCTCTATAGATATACCTCAATGTTTTCATTTATTTGGACTTTTGTGCACTTGTGAACTCCTCAAAAGTTCATTAGAGTCTCACTGGAGTATAAATGAAATTACTGTCATGCAAAGCTCAGTGTGTGTGTGTGTGTGTGTGTGTGTGTGGGGGGGGGGTATTCCCTACATTACGGGGACAAATTTGTGTCCCCATAAAACATGAAAACACAACCTGCGTGTGTGTGTGCTTGTTTTCATGACTTATGAGGACACAAATTTGTGTAATGGCATGGGTATTACACTGGTATTACGACGTAAACACAAACCATTACGCGTATGGAATGTCCCCATAAAACATGAAAACACAACCTGTGTGTGTGTGTGCTTGTTTTCATGACTTATGAGGACACAAATTTGTGTAATGGCATGAGTATTACACTGGTATTACGACGTAAACACAAACCATTACGCGTATGGAATGTCCCCATAAAACATGAAAACACAACCTGTGTGCGTGTTTGTGTGTGTGGGTATTCCATACGTTATGGGGACCAAATACCTCACAAGTATAGTAATACTAGTAAATTTTGATCTTGTGGGGACATTTTTTTGGTCCCCATGAGGAAACAAGCTTATAAATCATACAGAATTATCTTTTTTGAAAAATCTAAAATAGCAGAACATTTTGTGTGATGGGTAGGTTTATGGGTAGGGGTAGTGTAGGGGGACAGAATGTACAGTTTGTACAGTATAAAAACCATTACGCCTATGGAATGTCCCCATAAAGCATGAAAACACAATGTGTGTGTGTGTTTGTTTTCATGACTTATGAGGACACAAATTTGTGTAATGACATGAGTATTACACTGGTATTACGACCTAAACATACAAACCATTACGCCTATGGAATGTCACCATAAAACATGAAAACACAACATGTGTGTGTGTGTGTTTGTTTGTTTTCATGACTTATGAGGACACAAATTTGTGTAATGACATGAGTATTACACTGGTATTATGACATAAACACACAAACCATTACGCCTATGGAATGTCCCCATAGAACATGAAAACACAACGTGTGTGTGTGTGTTTTTTTGTTTGTTTTCATGACTTATGAGGACACAAATTTGTGTAATGACATGGGTATTACACTGGTATTAAGACGTTAAGGCATAAACATTACGCCTATGGAATGTCCCCACAAAACATGAAAACTCAATGTGTGTGTGTGTGCTTTTCATGACTTATGAGGACACACATTTGTGTAATGACATGGGTATTACACTGGTATTATGACGTAAACACACAAACCATTACGCCTATGGAATGTCCCCATAAAACATGAAAACACAACCTGTGTGTGTGTGTGCTTGTTTTCATGACTTATGAGGACACAAATTTGTGTAATGACAGGGGTATTACACTGTGTGTGTGTGTAACCATGACTACAAGGTCACATGGCAACTGAAGTCACAGTTTTGTTTTACATTGGTGAACATGAATTCTTGCAGAAGTCACATAAACATAGCAACGAGAATTAAAAAGCAGAAACATTATCCAGCATCACCAAGCCTGTTGTTCATATAGTGTTGGTAATCGAACCAAAGTCAGACCATCATGCAGTTTATTGAGGAGTGGTGAGCAATTACTTTCGTTAAATTGGGCCCACAAAACATCCACCCACAACAAGTAACCACCCGTTAACCACCGACAACAGCTTTACATTGTTGTGTTACACACCAGAAAGTGTGATATTATTTGCTTATCAATGTGAAGGTGGATCCTGAAGGCTCCGATATACTTCAAGCTTAATCATTGGTCCATGGTGATGATGTAATAGTTGGCTCTGAGGCTCCGCCTTCTTTGAGGTGGAAATCTTCTTCAGTTTAAATTGTGCTTCTCCAACCTAAATCGATATTGAAAACATTTAAACGGATGTGTTTGAGCGAACTGAAATGCAGACTTTCCATTTGAAAATCCTCATTAGTTGAGCTGGAATCCAAACAAAAGGCAGCGGAATTTTTTGATTTGTTCATAGTGAAAGTTTTGACTCTGTGATTTCATTTCTTTTCTCTCTCTCTCTCTCTCTTTTTTTTTTTTGTTCCATTCGCTTCTCTGCACCACTCCAGCACTGTACAGCGGCCCAGTGTACAACTTCCTGCTGCTGTTGCCAAGCCAACAACATCAACAAACACTGGCTGGCTCGCTATATGTGTCAGCATAGAAAAATAGGACCTTTATAAGATCAATTAGCAATAGAGGCCCAAGTGCTTATCCAGGCGTTCGTGTCTGCTTTCCTGGAATCTAACAATAGACACGGTTTCAACACTGCTAATATAAATATTTTTCCCAGATCCAGAGCTGACCTCTACTTACCTGTCTGGCTCGTTTCTACTTCTAAAATGCCGCAATGGGACTGTTAAGAATTGATTATGGCAGCGTAGATGATTAATAACTAACATGGTTAAACTACAGTGGGGAAAAGTAGCGAGAAACTCTACAAATTACAAACAAAACAACAAACAAAATGACTAATATTTTTAGAGTTTACCCAAAACTATTATAGATCGGTTCATTCTGTCTAATTCAAAACGAATCAGTGCTTTTTATTTTTTATTTTTTTTTAAGTTTTCCTGGGGATTTATATTTATTACACCCACTTCAAATCATCATCTCGCTGCTCCATGTTCTGAATCGGGTGTGTCGGGTTATTAAGAGTAGCAATTTTCATTTCCACATGACTTCTACAGCAGTTTAACTACCGCTTTATGCCAACATTTAGTGTGTTGTTGCACTTTAGCCAACTTGCAACCACCTGCCTTGTAAATTGGTGTAGGAACAACATAATATTTAAGAAACGCATTCCTAAGTATTTGCTCGCAGTGTGAGACCGAGCGAATGGGAAACGCAAAATTATAGCCTGATGCAATGCGTTTATACACGTCGCTGTAGAGAAAAGAAATGCTGCAGCAAAGACCATCAAGTTCCACATTGCATTATAATAAATGCAATGTAGCTTTTATGTGATTTTTGATGCAGACGTAGAATTGGCAGTGAAACTACGTAACTTTGGAGGGTTGGTGCTGATTGGTAGGGGGCTTATGAAGACGGTTATGAAACTTGTGAATTAAGCTGAATACAATCTCAACATAAAAGTGCATGAAGTGGAAAGATCTGAAAGGGAAAATAAAGAGAAGGAAAAAACTACTCGACACCAAACGGTACGCAACTTCCGGCATTTTTCCGTCAGGAAACAGTGTTTTGTTTACAGTTTCCCATGCTGCTACAATAAGCGCACCAGAGGATGAGATGGAAGTAGCATTGAATCCTATGGAAGAAACTGCTGAAATCAACCTGTGGTGGTTTATGGTTTTAGTTTAAGCTGGTTTAGTTGGTCTTCAGGGTTTGGGAGTAACGAAATACAAGTAACTTAGTTACGTATTTAACATACAAAAAAAAAGTCACTGTATTTCATTACAGTTACATTTTAAATGGGTGGTAATCAGATTACAGTTACATCTGAAAAGTGTTTTAGATTACCAAAGTGATTACTTTGAGTTTTAATGTCATTTAAACAGCGATTGGTGATTCTCTGACTCTGACCGTCTGAAAAAGAGGAGTTAAGATTCATCAACATTTTAATACTTTTAAGAGGATCATAAAAATGTTGTTATTTTTATTTAGTTCTGTCCTGAACAAGACAAATGACTGAATTTATTAAAAAAAATGCCCAACTGTCAACTGAACTGTCCTGTCATCTCATAATTCTGACTTTTCTCAATATTGTGAGTTTATATCTCATAATTCTGACTTTTCTCAGTATTGTGAGTTTATATCTCATAATTCTGACTTTTCTCAATATTGTGAGTTTATATCTCATAATTCTGACTTTTCTCAGTATTGTGAGTTTATATCTCATAATTCTGACTTTTCTCAGTATTGTGAGTTTATATCTCATAATTTTGACTTTTCTCAATATTGTCAGTTTATATCTCATAATTCTGACTTTTCTCAGTATTGTGAGTTTATATCTCATAATTTTGACTTTTCTCAATATTGTCAGTTTATATCTCATAATTCTGACTTTTCTCAATATTGTGAGTTTATATCTCATAATTCTGACTTTTCTCAGTATTGTGAGTTTATATCTCATAATTCTGACTTTTCTCAATATTGTGAGTTTATATCTCATAATTTTGACTTTTCTCAATATTGTCAGTTTATATCTCATAATTCTGACTTTTCTCAATATTGTGAGTTTATATCTCATAATTCTGACTTTTCTCAATATTGTGAGTTTATATCTCATAATTCTGACTTTTCTCAATATTGTGAGTTTATATCTCATAATTCTGACTTTTCTCAATATTGTGAGTTTATATCTCATAATTCTGACTTTTCTCAATTTTGCGAGTTTATATCTCATAATTCTGACTTTTCTCAATTTTGCGAGTTTATATCTCATAATTCTGACTTTATAACTCACAATTGCAACTTTATATCATGCAATTCTGAGGGAAAAAGTCAGAATTGTGAGATAAAAACTCACAATGACCTTTTTTGTGTTTGTTTCACACTTATTAGTGTTCCAAAGTATTCTAAAGTATTTAGATTAAGTTACTAAACTTGAGTAATGTAACGAAATACGTTACAAATTACTTTTTAAAGCATGTATTTGGTAATCTGTAGTGAAATACATTTTAAAAGTAACATACCCAGCGCTGTTGGTCTTCCAGCATGGTGAAGCTGGTGTTTTGTTGATCAACCAGTGGTTTCCTAGTCTGACCCGACAAGAATCCGAAACCCCTCTAAAACCAGCAAAACAGACCAGCCTAACAAGCTTTGGCTGGTTTAAATGGTTGTTTCTCATAGGAATTATACAAATCGTTTATTCAAAATTCATCATTGAGCATAAACTGTCAAAAAAGTGCAAAACATTTACACTTTATGCAGATGCTTTTTTTTAGCACTTTGCAAATATTGTCAATTGTACATTTGCACATTTGTAAGCGGTCACTGGGGTCTGTTCCCTTAAACAGACAACTTTGTACTTTATCTACCCCGAAAATGTTCAATTTTAAGGGATAGTTCACCCAAATTCTGTCATCATTTACTCCAAACCATACAGTTGTGGGGCACCATTGACTTTCATTGGATTTTTTTTTTCTTTTTCATACTATATGGAAATCAATGGTGCCCCACAACTCTTTGGTTTGGAGTAAATGATGACAGAATTTTCTTATTTGGGTGAACTATCTGTCTAGTACTTTAGATTAGTAATATGTACACACAAGGTCTCCCGATATAAGCGAAATCAAATATTTCGAAGACACAAAATCAGGCCAAAACGAGGTTCAGTTGGAGTTTGTTTCGGGAGCTCGAAACAGCTTGCCTTCCTCCTTTTTCACCCATAAGCGAAGAACGCAGTGAGTTTATCGGCCTTTGAACATTTTAGGCGTAAATAAGGTATAAAAGTGTCTATTTGGGGGTACTGTAGCTGCTGTACTATTAAAAGTAAACATTTTTGCACTTTTTCGCCCTGAGAGTATATAGTCAACACACTAATTAAGGCTTAGATTGGCCTGAAGATTCATTACATGGATCCGTCCCAAGGGCAGCTGATGTCTTATTGGGGCTCAGTGTTTAGTATTGGAGATGGTGTTAATGAGGCTGTGGAATGAGGGACGACCCTGAAAGAGTCCAACGACTTCCTGCGGCCTTGAAAGAGTCCAACACAGGTTTCATATTCGGGGCCAAGAGGTCAGAATAAGGAGCAGATGAGCTAAGCAAAGTTAGTTCTGCAAAATGACATTTGGTGTAACATCTGTCTTACAAGTTAGGACTGGTCATTACTTTTTAAAGTCCGTTACGTAAAGGGACAAATTACGTCTCATTAGCCCTAACTAATTGCTAGTTGGTCAGGCTAGTTTAAGACTCTTAACATAGTAGCTTTATGGGGTGGACTTGTGGCCAGACGTGTAATTTCTGCCTCATATGGCACACCCAAGTAATGCTTGACCAATATGGCAAGCTCAAATCTGATTGGCTGACTTTATGCAACGTTCTTAAAACCGTTTGAATTCAATATCCAGAATGGTCCATAGACATACACTGGTGAGACTAGGAGAAATGTACTGTAAAATCTTCTGATATTAAACGTTTCACCATTAAAAAATGGTGTTCCAATCATTACGGACTATAAAGGCCCATTCACGCCAATGCTTAATGGATTATGTAACTTTGTTGGCCAAACCGGAAGTTTCCCTTAACAAAAACTAGGATTTTTCCATTAACTTTGGTATTAACAGAACCACACGTTTTGTTCAAGATAATCTTCACATATTAACTAGTTCTGAAGTCTAAATGGTCAGAAACTCCTCCACGTCACATGACTTCAACATCACCAGATTAAGATTCCCACAACTCATTCAATCTTCACTTAAAATCTACAAGTCACACCATTTTGCATCCCTTCAGGGAGATTCAGGGTTTAAGCAGAGGTAAAGACTTTTCTCAATATTGTGAGTTTATATCTCATAATTCTGACTTTTCTCAATATTGCGAGTTTATATCTCATAATTCTGACTTTTCTCATTATTGTGAGTTTATATCTCATAATTCTGACTTTTCTCAATATTGTGAGTTTATATCTCATAATTCTGACTTTTCTCAATATTGCGAGTTTATATCTCATAATTCTGACTTTTCTCAATATTGTCAGTTTATATCTCATAATTCTGACTTTTCTCAATATTGTCAGTTTATATCTCATAATTCTGACTTTTCTCAATATTGTGAGTTTATATCTCATAATTCTGACTTTTCTCAATATTGTGAGTTTATATCTCATAATTCTGACTTTTCAATCTTCACTTAAAATCTACAAGTCACACCATTTTGCATCCCTTCAGGGAGATTCAGGGTTTAAGCAGAGGTAAAGAATAAGCGAATGTTTGAAAACCTCTCACATGCGTGAAAAAATCGAAAGTTTTCAATGACGCAATATTGAACTCGTATTGCACCAAATCATCCCATGATCCAAACCAAGGGATCAAGGTTCAGCTAGCCGCTGCTGATAGATGCACCATTTTTCTGCCAAAAAAGAGTGAGAAAGTAACATATTTTGCAAGCAATCTTTTTATCGTCTTTCCCATCAAAACCTTTATTTTTTACGAATAGGTTTAGCTGTAAAGCAGCTCGAAAAAAGACAGTAGTTTTGATGTGAAAGGCAGCAGACAATAAAAATAAAGGGAAAGATGCGTTACATTTGTGATTTATGTTACTTGCGACTTCCTCTCGATACACAGCTACTTTTGAATGTTCTATTAATCAACCTCAGTCCTGATCTGCTAAATGTTAAAAAAAAAAATCAGGATTTTAACTCTTTAATTGCCAAATTCATAAATGATGTCACTGATTTGGGGAAAAACACTTGGCAATTAAAACATTTGACAAACATTTGGCAATTAAAGAGTTAAAATCCTGATTTTTTTTTTTTTTTATGTAGTAGTTTTGATCAGGACTGAGGTTGATTAATAGATTTAAGCAAAAAAATATTTATCTGATTCATTTTTAAAGCAGTTAAAAGTAGTGGCTGTTTTCAGTCACAAACAGTAAATGAGGGAGAAAAAGTTCAAATCTGATGCTGCACAAAAACTAACAATGCATCAAAGCCAATGTTGTTTCTACTCTTTGACACGTCCAAGACTGTGATAAAAGGTAAAAAAAATCCAGTCCACCATCACATTTTATATTGAAAATAAGTCATTTTGTGTGTGTGTTTTTTTCCCAAATCAGTGACATCATTTATGAATTTGGCAATTAAAGAGTTAAAATCCTGATTTTTTTTTTTTTTAAACATTTAGCAGTTTTGATCAGGACTGAGGTTGATTAATAGATTCATGCAAAAAAAAATTGAAAAAAATATTTATCTGATACATTTTTAAAGCAGTTCATAACGAAAGGGTCGTGAATTTGCCCACAGAGTACTGTTGAGTTTTTGAACATTTTCAAAGCATTTTCCCAAAATATGTGTCAAAATAAGATTTGTCACCAAAAATCATTCCATTTGCTGAAACACGGAGAAAGTTATGGCCAAATTAAGACTCAAAAATTCCCCATAGTGGATGAAAACATCCCCAACAGCACATAAAGGGTTAATTAAAAATGGAAAAAGCGCTCTGATTATCCTATGGTAGTCGATTGACAAAATAGTGTTGCCTCCAATGGTAAATCAAGAAAACATGCGATTCAAACAATAAGACTAACAGTGTTGAGCTATATAACATGATTAGTTTTCTGTCAAAAAATCGCAGTTGCTCACCTGTCCAATAAAATACATAATATATTAAAGCGTCTTTAGATTTTTCCATGGTTTCTACAAAAGTAAAGCTGGAAATCGCGGGTAACGTGGATATGATGTCATTGACAGGCGACGAAATGACAGACATTTGATTTCTCTGGATTTCAACGTTTTGTTGGAAACTACTGGGATAATGTAAGTACCCAAGTCAAACAAAATATATAACATTGTTCTTGTGGTTTTTGGATATTTAATCCTAAAAATCTTACATATTGTGCCTTTAGATAAATACGTAAATATGTGCTGCACTCGTTCCTCTCAATAAAAAGAAAAAAACCCACCAAAATGACAGCGGTTAAGAAATCATCTGATCATAGCAGCGCAGATGTGTTTGCACCATTCACCACTCCAGTCTCGTCACGTTTATTTCCACATCATAACGTTGCCTCAGAGCCACACCCACCCGTTACATCATCACTACAGATCAACGGTAGTTCAGAGGTGTTCACGAGCCGGAACAAGCTTTTCTGGAAAGTTGGCTTTGGCAAGCCAAACTCCAAACAAACTCAGTTTGGGCCTGATTTTGGTCGAAATGACATCACACCAGTTCTTCGATTTCACTTGAAGTTTATCAGGGTCTTTATGAAAAGAGCCAAATGACACTCCTAACCCTATCGCTACACATAACTCCACCCTTTAGGCCCACAGAGGTGGAGCTGGACTCTTTTTTCAGCCTAAAAAGTGTTTGTCTTGTCTCTCTCCTCTTTCTAGGAGGACGAAACCGAAGATGATGAAGATGACGGCATAGAGCGAGAAGATGAGGGAATGTCCAGTGAGACTGAGGAAGAGGAGAGCCCTTCCTCCAGCAGTGGGGCGGCTCAGTTAGCGGCCCGCCTGCGAGCCACAGCACAGCGCTTCCTCAGGAACATGGGCCGCATCCTGGCCATCACACTACTAGCACTGGCTGGTAAGAGAATCAGAGACTTTACTTAACATCCATTACTAGCCTGACGTGAACTTGCGCAGTGGTTTGTGGTTTACTCAGCATTTTCACTGGCCGTAATTTTGACATTGATATCATGAGGAAAAACTGCCATATAGATCTTTTTAATACTATATCATAATTTGGCAGCAGGTTTATTAGGTTTAAGAGCGGACGCACAGATCCATGATACTGTTACACGTTTCTTTCTCAACTGTTAACTGCATTTTTTTTTACATTATTTTGTGTGTATTTGAGCAGTGAAGAACTCGATTTAGTCCTGCACTCAAAAAAATATTTCAGTCTAAACATAAGTTTTATGTAATTGAATTACATAGCAATTTTCCATCCATTTGGATTACATAGTTTTAACATAAACAAACTAATAAACTTAATGTGATTCATATTTGTCAGTCATACGTATATGAAATAGGTAAGATTTATGTAATAGTTCACAGGTTAATGAACACTGTTTAGTGGTCATGTGTGTGCACACTACTGAGTTAAAGTACTATTGAAGCAGTGTCAGAGTTAATGAGATCATTAAGTGATGATTGAGCATTAATGATGAACACCTGCTGTTAACAAGCAGATATTCTATACCGGGTGTTCATGTCAAGCCCTGAATACAAGATCAATAAGATTCATGTCTTTCTCTTTCCAGGAATCACTTTACCTTCTGCATTCTCGGCCTTCTACTTCCTCCTGTTTATTGGAGTGTGCACCTGGTGGGCTTGCCACTTTCCCATCAGCCATCTGGGGTTTAATACACTATGTGTGATGGTGGCCTTCTTCACAGGGGGACACCTGGTGTGTCTGTACCTGTATCAGAGCTCATTCGCACAAGAGATGTTCTCCCCGGTGGGATTGTGGGCCAGGTATTGCTCTTCATTACTCTCTTGTACACCTAGCATCTGCCGGGTTTACTCTTATTTTGGCCAAGTAGTGCGTGTACCTAGCTCAACATCCTTGTTTGTCCTGGAACAAGCCGATGAGACTTTTTAGAAGTGGGAAAACGCTGACTTTCCTAGATCAACATCTTGGGCTGGTCCTGGGACAACAGTGCTGTTAAACGGTGGTTTGAGTTCGGGTTAAGCGCAGGGAACCATGTTTTCTTGACAGCATGTTGATCCAGAAACACGTTCTACTTGGCAAATTCGCACTGAGTATTATTAGCGCCAGCAAGAAATGCCGGTGGCGGTGTTATGGTGAGGTAATGGCATTAAATTGAATTACCTTATTTATATATTATGGTATTCACATTATAATCCTGTGTGCTTCACAGAATAGGGTAAGATGGGACATTTACTTTTACGTTTTAACATATTTAGATACGCATTTTCAGGAGGATGATGATGATGCATCAGTAAATGTGTCTTTAAGGAGAATAAATGAACACATTTGCTGATGATTGTCATAACTCATAACGCTTTCACTGTAGTGTTTTTTATATTGTTACTTGTTAATATGAATATAATTTTTTGTCATTAATGTAAAATACTAAATCAGCTGTTTTATTATATTTGTGTTTTGATTTGTCAGTTGAACAAACAAAGCAGAATCCCATAACTTTATACTTTTATACAGGAATGCATGAATATTTAGCTGTCCATATTTTAAATGAAGATATGTCATAATAAAACACTAAGATTTCTCTCATATAGCTGATAGGTTTTAATGAATAATTAAAATTAATAATTAATAAAATTAATAATTAAATTAAAAAATAACAACATTAGTAACAACATGCCTCTCAGGTATTTCTGTGAAGTGTTATTTTATATGCTAATATTTATTAATATTTTTATTTAGTTTTTATTTTTAAAATTTTCTGTTTTCATGTTAATTTTTGTTAAAAGTTTTAGCAATTTTGTTGTGTTTTTATATGTTTTTATCATTTTTATAAATTTTTTAAATGTCTATTTAATTTTTATTAATTTATTTCAGTTTTAGTTATCTTAGTACATTTTGAATGTATTTACTAATTTTTTATTTTAATTATTTTATTTTAATTATTTTATTTTATTTTATTTTAATTATTTTATTTTATGCAATGCAATGCAATGCAGGTCCACCATAAATGAGAATTTACTTGCCTTAGCTGAAATAAAATAAGTTTATTTTTACTCAGTTGATGTTTACTTTTATTTCTCAGTAATCTTATTAAAGTTACTGATCATATAAAATTATCTTCACGTTCTTTGAGAATATAATTTTAATATTACCCCAAGTTTCTTACCCCATCTTGTCGTTCTCTGGCATGTCCATGTTAGTAAGGAGCAGTGTTAGATACACGAG
>CM076085.1:1102500-1260000 GCA_038088235.1 Zacco platypus | reverse complement strand
CACCCATCCACCCATTCACCCACGCATCTATCCATTCATCCATCCACCCACCCATCTATCCACCCATCCATCCATCCCTCCATCCACCCATCCACCCACGCATCTATCCATTCATCCATCCACCCACCCATCTATCCACCCATCCATCCATCCATGCATCCATCCATCCCTTCATCCATCCATCCCTCCATCCATGCATCCACCCACCCATGAATCCATCCATCCACCCACCCATCCATGCATCCACCCATCCATCCATCTATCCATGCATACATCCATCCATCCCTCCATCCACCCACGCATCTATCCATCCATCTATCCACCCATCCATCCATCCCTCCATTCCTCCATCCATCCATGCATCCATCCATCCATCCATCCACCCACCCATCTATCCATCCATCCACCCATGGATCCATCCATCCACCCACCCACCCATCCATGCATCCATCCATGCAGCCATCCATCCATCCATCCATCCCTCCACCCACCCATCTATCCATCCATCCATCCACCCACCCATGGATCCATCCATCCACCCACCCATCCATGCATCCATCCATCCATCCACCCACCCATCTATCCATCCATCCATCCATCCACCCACCCATGGATCCATCCATCCACCCACCCATCCATGCATCCATCCATGCAGCCATCCATCCATCCATCCCTCCACCCACCCACCCATCCATCCATCCATCCATCCATCCATGCATTCATCCATGCATTCATCCATGCATCCATCCATGCATCCATCCATCCATCCATCCATCCATCCATCCACCCACCCACCCATCCATTTTACCTAACCAAACAGACACTGGGCTATCAAGCCCCATCCATTTTCATTTCCTCCCATTTGCATTCTGTTCTATATCAAAATGACCTTCAAGTATGTGTCTGTGATGAGTGTGATGGCAACGTTTTTGTGCTCTTGCCCCCTGCAGGTGTGGAGTATAACATACCACAGTTGGCTGACGTTTGTGCTGCTGCTGTGGTCGTGTCTGATCTGGATGCTACGGGCACGTCAACATTTTGCTGCTCTTTGCTCTCCCTTCATCCTGCTGTATGGCTTGGCTCTCTGCTGCCTGCAGTATGTGTGGGCCATGGACCTAGAAACAGAACTGCCCCAGCACATCGGCACCATGAGCCTGCACCAACTGGGTCTGGATCGAGCACATTACCCCTGTTTGCGCTTGGGAGCCATGGTGAGGACACTGAAGCTCTGGCAAATGCACTTTTTGAATGCCATTATTGTATAATACAGGCAAATGAAATTGAGATGGTACAACAACTACAAAAAAATACAGGCTCAATAGAAATTATATCAGTCAAGCATTGGTGCCATAATGTTGATTAAACTTGTACTTGTATTGTATTCACTTGCTTCTTCTTTACACAATCCAACCACATGATTAGTCATAATTCTCATGATGTTACTCAATACACTGTGAGGAAAGTGTAAATATTGCTTCACTCTCTCTTTATCCTCAGCTGCTGTTCACATTGACATTTTGGCTTCTGCTAAGACAGTCAGTGAAGGAGACGTTCAGCAGGAAGAAGATAATAACTGTCCCATTGCAGGAGGTCACCACTGGAGGTGAACATCACTATTAACATCTTTAGCTACATTTTAGAGCTGCACGACGCTGGAGAATCATTGAGAATGTGTTTGTTTAAAATGGCGATCAGGATTCTCCCACAATTCTGAATTGAAAACTAAACTAATTTACAAAATGTTCTGACAAAATCGGGTTGAGTGAATGATTCAATGACTCACTCATAAAGACTTCACTTGTTCAATTACTGGATGAATCAGAATTTTTGAACAAATCTCGTAAATTAATGATTCAATGACAAATACATTTTTAAACAGTCACTTGTCGCCACCTAGTAGTGTAACGATGTAATTACAATCTTTATTTGAAGCATCAAGTTACTTTCAAAAGGTGATCTGCTCTATTTTGCTCGCTAGACATCAGTGTTTAAATCCAAACTATAATCTTTTATCCCAGTACTTTTGTGATCATCTGAATTATTGTAAGACAGAAATAATGATACTGTCTGCTACTGTCATTTAGGAATGAGATCATCTTTTAATGATTGATCGTGCAGCTCTGCTACATTTTCATGGACACCTTTTATTTTGCATTTTCCAGACTTAATATTTATCTATTTCTAATTAAGAGACCACAAGCATGTGCCGTAATGCTTATATTTACCAAGCAGTAAAAACGGCCATTCCTGCATCCAAAACGAGGTGTTTGTGGATGAGAGTCCAAAGCAAGGACTTCACAGACGATGAGTAGACGGAGAATTTTAGAGTAACAACAACAGCTCATTCTGATTACGCCATTTCCATGTCAATTACAAACTGATTATTAGGGTCCATTTAAATGCAGAAAATGACTTTTCTGTCATTTCATTGAGAGATTAAAGAAAGAGAGGACAGGAAGTGATACCCAAACTCAACAAGTGTGCTAACCATGGTTGCCAGGTTTTCGTAACAAAACCTGCGCAATTGCTACTCAAATCTATCCCAATCGCGCATCAGGGGCTAAACATCATGTTATTTGGGGTCGTTTCAACCCGCGGACATGAAAAACAGTCGGGGGCAACAGTGTTAAATTCTTGGCTACTTGGGAACATTGGTGCTAACCACAAAGCCGTGACGTTTAAGAACATAAGATTCATCTCTGATGAAGTTCAGGACATTATATCATCAACCACTGTCTATTAGTCATAATTATTAAAGCTTTCCCTCCCTGCTCCACCTCATCTGCTCATTTCTTTCCCACACTCAGTTCTAATGAATTAATTAAGGGCTAGTTTAAACAAAAATGTAATTTCTGTCCTCGTTTATGTAATGCTCATGTCAATCCAAACCTGTATGAATCATATATGTGTTCTGTAGAAATCGAAAGGAGAAATTTTGTAGACTGTTAAAGCTGCTCTTCTCCACAAAAAAGACAATTATTACCATAACGCACCACGTAAGTACTATAAACGTAGGTCACATGACCCGTTCGTTATATCCCAAGACTCACACCGTCTACAACGTCACCAAGGCTTGCACTGATGTTTCGCAAAATTTTCGGATATTTTGGATTTTTTTGAAAGACCTTTTCCAAACTAGTCCTAGGTTTTTGGCCCAATCGGAACCAAACCAGTGCAGCAAGATTCTCTGGAGTCTGATTGTCAGTAATTATCAAAAGAAATAAGTTGAAATTTTGATTCATAGTTTCTAAGGGCCGCCAAAATTTTCGAAGTGGTCAGATCCACTTTTACTAAAACCCGTGAACGGAATGAGATGTTTTGTGGTCATGTGACCACATGGTGGCACTATAACAGCGAAAAACATGAAAATGGCTATAGCTACTTCACCGTTTGTCTGATCGACTTGAAAATTGGCACGTAGTGTCTTTGTCCAAGATGCCGCGATTGTCTAAGAGGACATTGGAGCATCTCAAAAAACATGTCTGCCATCAGCCAATGAAGTTTGAGCAGCTATCAGACAAGGTTAACAGAGGCCGATCGGAATGAAACTCGCTGAACCTGTTTGCCCCAGAGAAATTCGAAAGAGAGGACATTCGTACCACATGGTGGAACAACTCATTCTGAGCAACTCAGGACTGACGCCGTCCATCGAATCGTTTACTTCAAAAACCAACTTTGGTGAACTAGTCGTAGGTTTTTGGCCCAATCAGAACCAAACCAGTGCAGCAAGATTCTCTGGAGTCTGATTGTCAGTAATTATCAAAAAAATAAGTTGAAATTTTGATTCATAGTCTCTAAGGGCCACCAAAATGTTGGTCAGATCCACTTTTACTAAAACTCGTGAACGGAATGAGATGTTTTGTGGTCATGTGACCATTTGGTGGCACCATAACAGCGAAAAACATGAAAATGGCTATAGCTACTTCACCGTTTGTCCGATCGACTTGGAAATTGGCACGTAGTGTCTTTGTCCAAGATGCCGCGATTGTCTAAGAGGACATTGGAGCATCTCAAAAAACATGTCTGCCATCGGCCAATGAAGTTTGAGCAGCTATCAGACAAGGTTAAAAATGATCGAAATGAAACCCGCTGAACCTGTTTGCCCTAGAGAAATTCGAAAGAGAGGACATTCGTACCACATGGTGGAACAACTCATTCTGAGCAACTTAGGACTGACGCCGTCCATCGAATCGTTTACTTCAAAAACCAACTTTGGTGAACTAGTCCTAGGTTTTTGGCTCAACCTCAATTTCCTTTGGTAAATTGACCGTATTGGCTGCTTTTGATAATTAAAACAAACCGTTTTACTCATGCACTCAAGCACTTGAACCCTAATAATTGCTGCTCTACTTTTCTTCATTGTTATTTTTCGTTGTGACGGAGTATTTTACAACACACAGAGAAGTTTGAGCGTCTCTCTTTTTCTCTTTCAGAGAGCACAGGGCGAAATGAGTCGATTTTGAAGGTGTTGGGCGGGATGGTGATGAGTCTGTACGCCAAGTACTGGATCTACGTGTGTGGAGGCATGTTCATCATGGTCAGCTTCGCGGGAAAGCTCGTAGCCTACAAGATCGTCTACATGCTGCTATTTCTGCTCTGCCTGTGCCTGTACCAGGTACGCTTTCACCAGCCCACAGATAATGATCTTCGCTCGATTTAGTCAGGAAACGGAGGTGAAGCACCTCTCTCTCTCTCTCTCTCTGTAGGTGTACTACTCTCTCTGGAGGAGGTTGCTGAAGGCCTTCTGGTGGACGGTGGTGGCCTACACCATGGTGGTGCTCATTGCTATATACACCTTTCAGTTTGAGGACTTTCCAGGCTATTGGGGAAACTTCACTGGATTCACAGAACAGCAGTATGTCTCGTGTTTACTATGTTTCAGATGATTAACTCTTTCACCACTATTGTTGAGTTTTTCTGGCAATCCATGTTTTCGCTGTTATATGGTAGGGGGCGCTGTTACACATAGGGAAATTTCTTATTAAAGAGGCTATATGTAAAGTTCAGACGTGACCTACAGATACAAGGTCCCGAGTCCTTCACATAAAAATCAATCTAAAGGCTTTCATAGACAAAGTTGGGGAAGATCTTGTTCCTACTTCCTACATACAGCCCCTTTAATGCTGACTGCAGTTGCATGTGGCTCTCCATCTTTAGGTTGGCCGACATGGGACTGGAGACGTTTAAACTGTCGGAGCTCTTCACCAGTATTCTGATCCCAGGCTTCTTCCTGTTGGCCTGTATTCTCCAGCTGCACTACTTCCACAAGCCCTTCATGAAGATCACCGATCTGGAGAACGTCACTCCCATCCACAGGCATGAGCGTCTAAACAAATGCACACAGATATTCTATATGAACATTTTGTCCGATAACCGATAATTCTTTATATATTGAAAACCGATAACCGATATATTGGCCGATAATTCTAGCAAATTCAAAACCATCATGTTGAACATCTGAAGTGTCTCAGCTGAAGGAAATAATGCATTATTTATCGGCTGATAATATTAACATTAAAAATGATAATTTAATTTGAATGTTGTTTATATGCATGAGTTAATTTTCATCATAACTTTCATTATGTTGTAAAAACTGAAAATCAGGAAGCAGAAGCACAGAACATTCATGGATACCCGTCATTTTTAGATATCCGAAATGCTCCCGAATAGTTGATTTAATTCTCTTCCTCAGCAGATGCAAGTCGGGTGATCGCAGTGTTTTTCATTTCATCAGTTTTTAAGAATAGACAGTATGTTTGCTTTTTGGGATGTAAAAAAATTGAAACGGAAAACACCGTTAATGTAAAATTGCAACCTCGGCAATGCCACTAAAAACCTCATATTTTTGTGAGGAAAAAGGTTAAAATAATATAACTGCATAAGTGTGCACCCCCTCTTATAAATGATATGTTGTTTAATCATATATTTAAAATAATAAAAGTGCGATTTCTGCTGATTCCCAGATTTGTTCCACAAGAAACATTTGAGATGTTCAAGAATGGGATTTTTCTGATCATCACTGTTAATTTCCCCACAGGAAGAGAGGGATAGAGAACCCGGATTTGGTTCGATCCACCGAGGAAGTGAGATTTGAGGAGGAAGATCTCCTCACAGATCAGGGCGATGATCCATCAGAGGCTGACGGTGAGAGTCATAAACGCTGATGAAAGGGATTTTACACTTCATATTGGTCAATACTAGAGACGCACTAATACTAAATTATATACAGCGCTGGGTGGGTTACTTTTAAAATGTATTTCACTACAGATTACAAAATACATGCTTTAAAAAGTCATTTGTAACGTATTTTGTTACATTACTCAAGTTTAGTAACATAATCTAAATACTTTAGAATACTTTAGAATACTAATAAGTGTGGAACAAACACAAAAAAGGTCATTGCAAGTTTGTATCTCACAATTTTGACTTTTTCCCTCAGAATTGTGTGATATAAAGTTGCAATTGCGAGTTATAAAGTCAGAATTATGAGATATAAACTCGCAATATTGAGAAAAGTCAGAATTATGAGATATAAACTCGCAATATTGAGAAAAGTCAGAATTATGAGATATAAACTCACAATATTGAGAAAAGTCAGAATTATGAGATATAAACTCACAATATTGAGAAAAGTCAGAATTATGAGATATACAGGGAGTGCAGAATTATTAGGCAAATGAGTATTTTGACCACATCATCCTTGTTATGCATGTTGTCTTACTCCAAGCGGTATAGGCTGGAAAGCCTACTACCAATTAAGCATATTAGGTGATGTGCATCTCTGTAATGAGAAGGGGTGTGGTCTAATGACATCAACACCCTATATCAGGTGTGCATAATTATTAGGCAACTTCCTTTCCTTTGGCAAAATGGGTCAAAAGAAGGACTTGACAGGCTCAGAAAAGTCAAAAATAGTGAGATATATTGCAGAGGGATGCAGAAGTCTTAAAATAGCCAAGCTTCTGAAGCGTGATCATCGAACAATCAAGCGTTTCATTCAAAATAGTCAACAGGGTCGCAAGAAGCGTGTGGAAAAACCAAGGCGCAAAATAACTGCCCGTGAACTGAGAAAAGTCAAGCGTGCAGCTGCCAAGATGCCACTTGCCACCAGTTTGGCCATATTTCAGAGCTGCAACATCACTGGAGTGCCCAAAAGCACAAGGTGTGCAATACTCAGAGACATGGCCAAGGTAAGAAAGGCAGAAAGTCGACCACCACTGAACAAGACACACAAGCTGAAACGTCAAGACTGGGCCAAGAAATATCTCAAGACTGATTTTTCTAAGGTTTTATGGACTGATGAAATGAGAGTGAGTCTTGATGGGCCAGATGGATGGGCCCGTGGCTGGATTGGTAAAGGGCAGAGAGCTCCAGTCCGACTCAGACGCCAGCAAGGTGGAGGTGGAGTACTGGTTTGGGCTGGTATCATCAAAGATGAGCTTGTGGGGCCTTTTCGGGTTGAGGATGGAGTCAAGCTCAACTCCCAGTCCTACTGCCAGTTTCTGGAAGACACCTTCTTCAAGCAGTGGTACAGGAAGAAGTCTACATCCTTCAAGAAAAACATGATTTTCATGCAGGACAATGCTCCATCACACGCGTCCAAGTACTCCACCGCGTGGCTGGCAAGAAAGGCTATAAAAGAAGAAAATCTAATGATATGGCCTCCTTGTTCACCTGATCTGAACCCCATTGAGAACCTGTGGTCCATCATCAAATGTGCGATTTACAAGGAGGGAAAACAGTACACCTCTCTGAACAGTGTCTGGGAGGCTGTGGTTGCTGCTGCACGCAATGTTGATGGTGAACAGATCAAAACACTGACAGAATCCATGGATGGCAGGCTTTTGAGTGTCCTTGCAAAGAAAGGTGGCTATATTGGTCACTGATTTGTTTTTGTTTGGTTTTTGAATGTCACAAATGTATATTTGTGAATGTTGAGATGTTATATTGGTTTCACTGGTAAAAATAAATAATTGAAATGGGTATAAATTTGTTTTTTGTTAAGGTGCCTAATAATTATGCACAGTAATAGTCACCTGCACACACAGATATCCCCCTAAAATAGCTAAAACTAAAAACTAAAACTTCCAAAAATATTCAGCTTTGATATTAATGAGTTTTTTGTGTTCATTGAGAACATGGTTGTTGTTCAATAATAAAATGAATCCTCAAAAATACAACTTGCCTAATAATTCTGCACTCCCTGTAAACTGACAATATTGAGAAAAGTCAGAATTATGAGATATAAACTCACAATATTGAGAAAAGTCAGAATTATGAGATATAAACTCACAATATTGAGAAAAGTCAGAATTATGAGATATAAACTCACAATATTGAGAAAAGTCAGAATTATGAGATATAAACTCACAATATTGAGAAAAGTCAGAATTATGAGATATAAACTCACAATATTGAGAAAAGTCAGAATTATGAGATATAAACTCACAATATTGAGAAAAGTCAGAATTATGAGATATAAACTCACAATATTGAGAAAAGTCAGAATTATGAGATATAAACTCGCAATATTGAGAAAAGTCAGAATTATGAGATATAAACTCACACACTAAATTCACAATTGCAAGAAAAAAAGTCAGTATTGCAAGTTTATATCTCCCAATTCTGACTTTATAACTTGCAATTGTGAGTTTAAATCACGCAATTCTGAGAAAAAGAAGTTAGAATTGTGAAATATAAATGGGAAAAAACTAATTGTGAGAAAAAGTTGCAGTGACGAGTGAATTATAAAATGACTCACAAAACATGAAAACAGTGGAAAACATGAAACTTAACTCCACTTTTTCAGACGGTCAGAGTCAGAGAATCACCAATCGCTGTTTAAATGACATTAAAACTCAAAGTAATCACTTTGGTAATCTAAAACACTTTTCAGATGTAACTGTAATCTGATTACCACCCATTTAAAATGAAATACAGTTACTCAAATTTTGTATTTTAAATACGTAACTAAGTTACTTGTATTTCGTTACTCCACAACCCTGATTATACCGATACTGATACAAACTGAGCCCAAACTATTATATTCAACTGCTATTTAGCGATTTTATGAGACATTTCAGTAAGTTGTACTGCATCTTTCAACTTTCAACCTTCTGATGTTCATGCATGTTTTTTTCATGCTATAACTTGTAATCGTTTGAATTTCATGATAAAATGAACAGAGTTTGAAAGAGTTTGACTTTGCTTCCTATCAGAAGTATCAAAACTCATTGTGATTATTGGATTGGAGCTGCTATAAATAATGTCTGATGTACAGAAATGCCTTATTGTCTCATTAACTCCAACACAAGACATTTTCTTCACAGTATTTGTTGTCCGAACATGTTTTTCTGCCCCCTTTTGATTTGATTTTTTGATTTTTGAACAATCGTCCGATGGTGATAGTTTAAAGAATTGCTTTTATCGGTCATTACTGTCTGATACTTCAGTGAATGTTACTTAATTTCCCCCCTAATTTTCCTGTGCTCCGTTCTCAGAGGCGATACCCAGCAAGTGGGGGCTGGTGATGGACAGACTCATGGTGCTCTCCAGGAAGTTCTCCGACACCTTGACCCACATCCAAAGTTTCATTTGGAGAGTATTGGAGCTGCACATCGTGAAAATTGTGGCTTTTTTTGTCGTCTGGGTGGCGCTTTTGGAGGTCTGCACGCTCTCATATTAAAACCGTGTTGGTTGCAGTTATTCATGCAGCTTCTCTGTGAAACTGGCATCTGCTTCTTCTTGTTACGAGGTGATAATATGCCAGTATTTCACACTTGTTTTGCTTTCTCGTTTCATTCACAGCCATCTGCGATGAACCTGGTGCTGGTGGTGCTGTGGAGTTTTGCCATGCCTTATGGCCGTTTCAGAGCCATGGCCTCCTGTCTCTCCACCATCTGGGTTTGTGTCATCATCGTCTGCAAGATGCTGTACCAGCTCAGCGTCGTCAACCCCGCGGAGTACTCCAACAACTGCACCGCGGTGAGATGCCACGCACCGTTGCTTAGGAGTGAATGCAAAAATAACACACTGCATGCGCAATCTTCACTGTATGAATGAAATATATATATTGATTCTTATTAAAGCAACTCAAGTTAAGAGCTGGGAGTGATTTTCTCTTGATCTTTTGTCATTTGATGAACATTTAATGACAGACGGCAGCAGGATTATTTGGCTGCTGTCACTTTAAGACTGATCTAATGTGTCGTGTCGTGACAAATCGGGTCTTTAATTATTATATAAAATAAGTATATATGAATGATGTTATATAGCTTACTATATAATGCGTAAGAACTAATTAGTGCATGATAAAACCAACAAAACGTAAATTCGTACACTTGCTTAACTGTTAATTAATAAATAATAATAGGCTATTAAGTGAATAATTCAACATCATTAAATTGTTTTATTTATTTGGACATTTAACACTTAATTTAAGACATTTAACCCTTGTGCATTGTTCAAATTCACTTCCCTTTCGTTATGATTTTAACTGCTTTAAAAATGTATTAGATAAATATTTTTTTCAAATTTATTTGCTTAAATCTATTAATCAACCTCAGTCCTGATCAAAACTACTAAATTAAAAAAAAAAAAAAACAGGATTTTAACTCTTTAATTGCTAAATTCATAAATGATGTCACTGATTTGGGAAAAAACGTGTCAAAGATTAGAAACAACATTGGCTTTGATGCGTTGTTAGTTTTTGTGCAGCATCAGATTTTAACGTTTTAAAGAGTTAAAATCCTGCATTTTTTTTTTAAAATTTAGTAGTTTTGATCAGGACTGAGATTGATTAATAGATTTAAGCAAAAAAATATTTATCTGATACATTTTTAAAGCAGTTCATAATGAAAGGGTCGTGAATTTGCCCACAGAGTACTGTTGAGTTTTTGAACATTTTCAAAGCATTTTCCCAAAATATGTGTCAAAATAAGATTTGTCACCAAAAATCATTCCATTTGCTGAAACACGGAGAAAGTTATGGCCAAATTAAGACTCAAAAATTCCCCATAGTGGATGAAAACATCCCCAACAGCACATAAAGGGTTAAAGATGATTGTAAATACATGTAGGGTAACGCGTGTATTAGCTATCAGGCTAATCGCTAGTACATAAGCTAACTAATACAGACGTATAAATGGTCAATATAATGAAGTCGAAACGGTAACATTTTTGTAGGAATTGTAATCAGGCGCTAAGCATTTTGAACCAATGGGATCGCTCGGTTGTCCTAATGGAGACCCGATTTCACCGGTCAGCCTTTTTTCATGATTTTCCTCATTCATGCATGTTATTTTATCACTTTTTAAAGCATTGAGAACGTTAAATCGCTCTTTGCTATGCACTTTTTAGGACAAAAAAATGTATCAAATCAAAAGCAATACAAATTTTGTAAGATTTTTGTTGTCCTGAACATTTTGATCATTTGTCTTACAAACAAACATGCATGTTTTCTCGTTCATCATTTTTCAGAACCAGATCTTGTAGATGATATAAAAAAAATAAAAAAAAAGCCATGTTTATTTTATCTTGGGATCTGGATATAATACAGACTTTAACTTAAACACAAGAGGTTACACATTTTCTTCATAAAGTCTTTTAAACACAGCGTTCAGCGTTCGCTTCCTCCCACACGTGTACCAAGATTAACGCCGTCTCGCTGCTGGCCTCATAAATTTAGCACTAATTACACAAATACCCTCGAGCGTGGATAAAGTTGATGTGTTTAGTCTTGCGTTTTATGGATGTTTGAGGGGGAAAAAATGGATTGTTTCTCTCGGGTGATTTACAAATGCTCAAGTTGCTCGCTGTTTATATATAAACGGCCAAACTTTCCTCTTCAGAGTAATAATTCTGCTGACGGGATTTTGCCTCGCAGCCTCGTCGTGTCTCTTGCCAGCTTGTTTCTTTCCATTCGGTAATCGTGTCGTGTCCCATACGTGACGTACTGACAAGACGTTGTGTTGGTAAACATGTCACTTTCTGTGAGGAGTCTTGCCGGTGGTGTTTACTCCTTCTCTCCTCGTATCTGCAGCCGATGGTCAACGAGACGAGTCTGGAGCCGGATGAAGTGCTGAACTCCACCCTGTACAGAACGCCTGTGGATCCGGCCAACTGGTTCGGTGTCCGGAAAGATGCGACCGTCCTTGGATACAGCAAGGTGAGAGTCACCATATGTACTTTACCAGCCAGATAATATTGGCGGAAATCTGGAAAAAAGTCGGGAGTTTCACTCGTGTTTTCTTCCCTGTTGTGCCGTATATACGCGTGAAATGCTTCGCAAACAAGAACAAATGTTGTGCGTCATCGGAGAAGAGATGCCGCTGTGAGAGGGAGAAGATATTCTGATTCTAGATACATTTATAACATGATATATTACTGCAATATTCCATAAAAAAACAAGAATTGTCAATATTGATTTAATAGTGATTTTTCTAGTCATGCTCAACTGTGAAACATGCAATCTCCATCTATAAATGATAGATATTTTTAAAAAGGTAATAAAAAGGTGATTTCAACTCTTGACACTTGATTATTTGATCAAACGTTTTTTAAAATTGGATAAAGGTTGTGAGAAAACAATGTAGCACACTACCGTTCGAGTACGTAACACAGTAACATTTTGACAGCGCATTTTGATTTAGTCTCGCAGTTTTGTCGTCTGTCGCTTTAAATGCTCAAGCTCTTAAAGCAGGGTGGATTCTGATTGGCTTTATCAGTTCCGATGTCTCTGTACATCATCATTATAGTTGAGGTGTGGACTCTGTTATTTTATATTTACAATGATTTTTAGCATTATAGTTACTGTAAACGTAACAATATCTACAATAGATTTATTTAAGAACAAATAGCCTAAATACAACAGAACAAATAAATAAACATTGCTTCCGGCGAGAAATACAGACCTCGAATCAAGTAATTAAATGTAAAATAGTGATTTCCTCTGTCTTTTGTTGTTTGAATTAACCTGAAGGACTGTTTACGCAAGTTCCTTGTAAGGTTTTATACCCTTTACAGAAGTACGGTCAGGGCTGGGTCGGTTACTTTTAAAATGTATTTCACTACAAATTACAAAATACATGCTTTAAAAAGTCATTTGTAACGTATTTCGTTACATTACTCAAGTTTAGTAACTTAATCTAAATACTTTAGAATACTTTGGAATACTAATAAGTGTGAAACAAACACAAAAAAGGTCATTGTGAGTTTTTATCTCACAATTTTGACTTTTTCCCTCAGAATTGTGTGATATAAAGTTGCAATTGTGAGTTATAAAGTCAGAATTATGAGATATAAACTGACAATATTGAGAAAAGTCAAAATTATGAGATATAAACTCACAATGTTGAGAAAAGTCAAAATTATGAGATATAAACTCGCAATATTGAGAAAAGTCAAAATTATGAGATATAAACTCACAATATTGAGAAAAGTCAAAATTATGAGATATAAACTGACAATATTGAGAAAAGTCAAAATTATGAGATATAAACTCGCAATGTTGAGAAAAGTCAAAATTATGAGATATAAACTCGCAATATTGAGAAAAGTCAAAATTATGAGATATAAACTCGCAATATTGAGAAAGTCAGAATTATGAGATATAAACTGACAATATTGAGAAAAGTCAAAATTATGAGATATAAACTCGGAATATTGAGAAAAGTCAAAATTATGAGATATAAACTCGCAATATTGAGAAAAGTCAAAATTATGAGATATAAACTGACAATATTGAGAAAAGTCAAAATTATGAGATATAAACTCGCAATGTTGAGAAAAGTCAAAATTATGAGATATAAACTCGCAATATTGAGAAAAGTCAAAATTATGAGATATAAACTCGCAATATTGAGAAAGTCAGAATTATGAGATATAAACTCACAATATTGAGAAAAGTCAGAATTATGAGATATAAACTCACAATATTGAGAAAAGTCAGAATTATGAGATATAAACTCACAATATTGAGAAAAGTCAGAATTATGAGATATAAACTCACAATATTGAGAAAGTCAGAATTATGAGATATAAACTCACAATGTTGAGAAAAGTCAGAATTATGAGATATAAACTCACAATATTGAGAAAGTCAGAATTATGAGATATAAACTCACAATGTTGAGAAAAGTCAGAATTATGAGATATAAACTCACAATATTGAGAAAGTCAGAATTATGAGATATAAACTCACAATATTGAGAAGTCAGAATTATGAGATATAAACTGACAATGTTGAGAAAAGTCAAAATTATGAGATATAAACTCGCAATATTGAGAAAAGTCAGAATTATGAGATATAAACTGACAATATTGAGAAAGTCAGAATTATGAGACATAAACTCACAATATTGAGAAAAGTCAGAATTATGAGATATAAACTCACAATATTGAGAAAGTCAGAATTATGAGATATAAACTCACAATATTGAGAAAAGTCAGAATTATGAGATATAAACTCACAATATTGAGAAAGTCAGAATTATGAGATATAAACTCGCAATATTGAGAAAAGTCAGAATTATGAGATATAAACTCACAATATTGAGAAAAGTCAGAATTATGAGATATAAACTCACAATATTGAGAAAGTCAGAATTATGAGATATAAACTCGCAATATCGAGAAAAGTCAGAATTATGAGATATAAACTCACAATATCGAGAAAAGTCAGAATTATGAGATATAAACTCGCAATATCGAGAAAAGTCAGAATTATGAGATATAAACTCGCAATATCGAGAAAAGTCAGAATTATGAGATATAAACTCGCAATATCGAGAAAAGTCAGAATTATGAGATATAAACTCACAATATTGAGAAAAGTCAGAATTATGAGATATAAACTCACAATATTGAGAAAGTCAGAATTATGAGATATAAACTCACAATATTGAGAAAAGTCAGAATTATGAGATATAAACTCGCAATATCGAGAAAAGTCAGAATTATGAGATATAAACTCGCAATATTGAGAAAAGTCAGAATTATGAGATATAAACTCGCAATATCGAGAAAAGTCAGAATTATGAGATATAAACTCACAATATTGAGAAAAGTCAGAATTATGAGATATAAACTCGCAATATCGAGAAAAGTCAGAATTATGAGATATAAACTCGCAATATTGAGAAAAGTCAGAATTATGAGATATAAACTCGCATACTAAATTCACAATTGCAAGAAAAAAAGTCAGTATTGCAAGTTTATATCTCCCAATTCTGACTTTATAACTTGCAATTGTGAGTTTAAATCTCGCAAATCTGAGAAAAAGAAGTCAGAATTGTGAGGGAAAAAAACAAATAGTGAGAAAAAGTTGCAGTGACGAGTGAATTATAAAATGACTCACAAAACATGAAAACAGTGGAAAACATGAATCTTAACTCCTCTTTTTCAGACGGTCAGAGTCAGAGAATCACCAATCGCTGTTTAAATGACATTAAAACTCAAAGTAATCACTTTGGTAATCTAAAACACTTTTCAGATGTAACTGTAATCTGATTACCACCCATTTAAAATGAAACTGTAATGAAATACAGTGACTCAAATTTTGTATTTTAAATACGTTACTAAGTTACTTGTATTTCGTTACTCCCCAACCCTGAGTGCGGTTTGTTTTCCATGGCACCGGTCGCTCTAGCTCTGTGTTGTGTCCGGTTAGGATCATCTGCTGGTCCTGATGCTGCTGGTGTTTGAGGCGACGGTGTACCGGCACCAGATTCATCACTACAGACAACTGCAGCGCTCGCCTCCTCCGATTCCGGTCATCTTTCCCCAGGCCATCCGTGACACGCTGGACCGGAGTCTCCTGCACTGCGTCAAATACCTGCTCAACTACAGCTTCTACAAGTTCGGCCTTGAGGTACGAGTTCTCGCTGTAACAATATGAGTTGCTATCAAAGCACAATTATGAGTTTGTCATCACTTCCACCTCTAGATCTGCTTCCTTATGACCGTGAATGTCATTGGTCAGCGTATGAACTTCCTGGTTATCATCCACGGCTGTTGGTTGGTGGCCATCATGGTGCGGCGACGCAGAGCAGCCATCGCCGAGATCTGGTCGAAGTACTGCCTGTTTCTGGTTGTCTTCATGATATATCAGTATGTTCTGTGTGTGGGCATCCCTCCTGCGCTCTGTATCGGTGAGTGATGTTTGGATGATTATCACTTTCAACAACAATCCAGTCTTACTCTAAAGTAAAATATGGGTTTCACAGCAACACAAAATGCATTCTTGGTTACACAAAAAGTTGCAAAACATCTGCAAAGTTCAACGCAAAGGGAGATGTTTTCTGTTTAAGGACTACAACAAGCAACTGGTAGGGACTACAACGAGCTTCTTCCTGGGTTAGTGACATCACTAACCTTATAATTTGCATAAATCATGCTGGGCTGCTTTAGAGAAGAGGAAGAGATGTTGTAGTAGAGTGTCGATGCCGTCATTTTATGCCGGACTGCTTCACAAACGAACGATGAACATGACGACACATGATCAACTCCACAGCGTCTAAAAGTTGGAACTTCTTCCTGAGTCTCTCCATCAGTTTGAACACTTTCCTCATTTTGTCTGCGTGAGATTCTCCAGCTTTGTTGTTGTTGAGATGTTAAAGCTCCGCCCTCTTCTGGAAAGGGGGCGGGAGCAGCAGCTCATTTGCATTTAAAGGGACACACACAAAAATTGTGTGTTTTTGCTCACACCCAAATAGAGGAAAATTTGACAAGCGATAATAAATGATCTGTGGAGGATTTTGAGCTGAAACTTCAGATACATTCTGGAGACTCTTATTACATCTTATGGAAGGGGCGTTATAGGTTCGCTCTAATAACCAATTAATAACAAATTATACAACTACTATAAGCATATTCAACTTCACCTGGATACACTACACTAGAGCTGCATAAATTGCTGGATAAATTGAGTCTTTTTATTGTTTATTTGTTTAAAATATGAATCATGATTCATGACAACTAAACAAAATAGCATATCATTTACTAGAGGTTTTGACAAAATGTTAATTGCTGCAGTCTACTTAAAAAATGTTATTTATAATGCAATTTTTGAATCAGGTTGAATGAATGATTCAATGACTCATAAAGACTTCACTTAGTTCATTACTGGATGAATCAGCGGTTTTGAACGAATCTCTTCTTGATTCAGTGATGAATACATTTTTAACACTTATTCACTTGTCGGCACCTACTGGTGTAGCGATGCAATTGATACAATCTTTATTTGAAGTTACTTCAAGTTACTATAAAAAGGTGATTTCCTCCATTTTGATCGCTACTGTAGACATTAGTGTTTATATTCGATTTAAACGGTGAAATACATGTGATATGTGATAATCTGCTTTATTTTGTAACTCCGCTAGATGCCACTAGTGTCCCAGAAACTACAAACTTCACCTTCAAATGTCCTTTCACACGTCTAGGCTCAAAGTTGCTTCCTAGGAAGATTTTATGTAGAAGTTTTGCATTTAATGTGCTTTTAAAGTAATTCAAATCAATATTTCGTGTCTAATTATGTGGCAAGTAATTGTTTAATAAGTTAGATAATGTACATTCAGTCGGTTTATTATTTATGCGATAATAACTGGCTGGATGTGCATTATCTTTTACTTATAACCCAGCTGTTAAATGTGACTATAAGGCGTTAAGATGTTAAGAAGATATTATAAACATTAGCATCCTCAAAGCTGCTTTGACACTATGTGTATTGTGAAAATCTACAAATAAGTTTGACTTAAAAGCATCAAAATACACCAGCCTAACCAGTGTAAATCCATTCGATTGCCAGGTACTATCTACTTTAAGGTAATCCTACATCGGACTCATGGTACAGAACAGCAAAACATGATGTATGTGTAAAGTGACCAACAATTACCACAGATTAATTACAAGAACACACCCTGCGTCTCTCAAGTTTTCTCGGTAAATCACCTGACTCTGGTAACCTGAGCTTTCTCACATGGCTATAGATTACCCGTGGAGATGGAGAACCTCAGTAACTATCCACTCAGCTCTGGTCAAATGGATCTACTTACCTGACTTCTACACCATACCCAACTCCAGGAACCTCATATGTAAGTGACACCTTCAGCAGAACTCAAATATAATCATTCACCAGTTGTCCAACCTCCAATGGCCCCAAATTAAGCCACAAATAGTCAATATAGTTTGTGACTTCACTGATATTCTTCTAGTTATTTACCAGAATGAGAATCTGACAAATTCACAGAAAATCATTCACTTCCACATTCACTTCCACATTGAAAAATAAGGTGGCTATATTGACTCCTAAAATGTTTGCAAATGATCTGTTGCAGCGGACTTCCTTCTGCTGATGTGTGCCTCCCAGCAGTGGACGGTGTTCGAAAATGAGAGAAAGGAAGAGTGGATGGTCATGGGAGGAGAGAACAAAGACAACCCGGACCCCATGGAGAATATGCCGTTCAACCCGGCCCCAAACTTCATCAACTGCAGGTCAGTACATTAGTAGCGAAAGAGAAATAAAAACAGCTTGACTCGTCAGGGATCTGGTGCAAAAGGAGCTTAAACATGGAGTATTGTAGGGCAACGATAAATCGATGCTTCTCGATTCGTGGATCGATTCTGACATTTTCCAAAATGTATCGGGATTCTCTCTTGAATCAATTCTGAGCTTAGTTTTTAACAGCAGATGGCGCTTTATGCTACTTTTTAACCGCTCAAATGCTCATGAAGAAGAGCGCTGAGGAGCACTAGTGTTAAAATAATAGATCTGCTTTATGAATTCCTTGCATTAAAATTAATTGTTATTTAATTATGGAAAAAATAACACATTAAAATGAACACTTTTAACATTGCATGCAGTTTAGTTACGAACAAAGATATGAGGGCATAAAATGTCCCTGTATGAGTTTGTGTGTTATTTACATCATATGATATAGTTTAGTAATAACACACGAGCAAGAGTGCAGTTTTTTCCCCGAATATCAGCACAATTGCAAATGTTATATTTATTTTATACAACAGTTCAATAAACACGAAGTTAATATTGTGTTGTTTTAGACACAATATTGTCTGTTTTTGCTCAATTTCGTTCCAAACAAAGCCACAGCAGAACTGTTGTGCATCTCCGAGCGACACGCAACGGTTTCATCCCTGAGTGAATCCACGTATTTTTTTAAAGAATCGAGCGATTGATTCATTGATTGCCACTTGCTTCGTTCATGAAAAAATCAGCCATTTGAATGAATCGGTTGAGTGAATGATTCAATGACTGTGATTTGCTGCCACCTACTGGCAGTTGTAGTTACATATTTTCGTTCATATTCATGAGCTGCATTGCACAGTTTGCGTAAACGTACATAAATGCCACGAAAACATTGTACACTGTTGCCTAATTCTATGTTGAATCAAAATATTTCTACTTTTTGTAATGACTATTAGATGCTTTTCACAATAATGACTTTAAATGATCTTTTAGGGGGTCGTTTCTCAGCCTAAACTGATTTGGAATAAATTTGTGATTAATTAATTAGCACATCATTTAATTAGTTTAAAACATTTTAATTGACCATATTTCTTCCTGGTTTCCGGTGAACTGTGTGCCGTCATTCTGTACTCGCTGTACTCGACACAAAACCACCAACGGTTGACTTTTTAATGTTGTATTTATATTTTAATGCAGTTATCACATCAGTTTTATTCAAGGTCAAGGTCATAAATGCTGACCAAAGTGCTGCACAACATGCCAAACAAAGCATCCTCGTACAATACAATTTAAACACTAACAATAAAATATAAATTTTTAAATATTGATTGCAATGAAGACGAAACTAATGGGAATGTCTCAATAAGAAACGCATCAAGGTGAAGTATGAACTACTCACAAAAAATCTTATGAAAAATATAACATCTCTCTGTGTTGAAGGTCCTATCTGGACATGGCAAAGGTCCTCGTGTTCCGGTACATGTTCTGGTTCGTACTGACGGTGGTTTTTGTGACCGGAGCGACTCGGATCAGTGTGTTCGGGTTGGGTTATCTCATGGCCTGCTTCTTCTTCCTGCTCTTCGGCACGCGGCTGCTGATCAAGCCGTCACGCACGCGTCTGGTCATGTGGGACTGTCTCATCATGTACAACGTGGCCGTGATCATCTCCAAGAACATCCTGTCTGTGAGTGAGCATTTAACTACGCATGCAACGTGTGCCAACAACTATAAACAGTTACAACAGCCCTGTTTGTGTTAGATCCTGGCGTGTGTGTTTGTGGTGGAGATGCAGAAGAACTTCTGCTGGGTCATTCAGCTCTTCAGTCTGGTGTGCACCGTCAAAGGCTACTATGATCGTGAGTTGCACTGCATTGTCCTAGAGCAACTTTTCCCTTGTTGTCAAGCATTGTACCCTGCAGAGTTCACTGTTTTTGTCTTTCAAGTAAGGGCTAATAACATGAAACGGAAGTTCCACTAGTCCTTTCTTCTCTATTGTACCGTATATCTGAGTGAAACGCTTCGCAAACAAGAGCAAATGTGCAGCGGGGCTTGATTTTGTCTGTGTGGAATTGGTTGTGGTTTGCTATTGGTGGATCTCAGGTGAGTGACAGGTGGCCCCGCCCTCGTCGTCAGAGACAAGTGATCCCGCCGCGAGAGGGAGAAGATATTCTGATTCAGGATGACGAGGAACGTGAATTTAAAACAATAATTAACCCTTCGCAAAACCTATGTCCGACAAACCATATTCTCTCACGCCACACATCATGTTCTCACGCAGTGAAAAATACATCGACACTGACAACGTATGAAACGGTTTCATATTTAAAATATTGTAATTTTTTAAAGAAGTTTAATCAACAAATAGCGTCTAGTGTGTCTTTAATGTGTCGCTGTAGCTCCTCGTGAAGCGATCATCTCTTCAGTTCATTTATAGCATCAAATAAACATGAATGAACATCAGAAGGAATGTTGTTTCAAGACGTGATTCAAGTTCACCAACGTTAATCTACTAACTCCCCTGACCGCTTTGATGGACAAAATGGCGGATTCAGGGTTATGATTGGTTAGATCGCCTGTCAATCAAACTGTTTGTTAAGGATCAATTATGTGCAACGATAAATACGGCAATATTCCCTCAAAAAATAAGAAATGTTAGTTTTGATGGTGACTTTAAAACTCTTAAAGCTTATTACACAGCGGTTTAGCCGATATATAATTTAATTTGAGTTTAAATTATTTTATTTTGTGTGTAGATCAGCTGAAAGCTTTTACTAAGAAAAAGTCAGGACAAACACTGCCAAAATATAATTAATTTATATATTTATAAATTTTTATATATTATAATTTTATAATATATATAATATATATATATATATATTTTTATATATATATATATATATATTTATAATTTATTTATTAATTTATATATTAATTATAATATGATCCAAAATTTATTCTTGCCACATTGTAAAATAGTTTTTACTGCATTATTAAACTTTTCTTGTATTAAATGTTGTTTTTGTTTTGTTTTCTAAAGCAGTTGTTCCCAAATGTTTCTCAATTTTACTTTCCGAAAACATTTGAATACTTTTAACTCAATCCGACTAAACCTTTAGTCAGATACAGTCGACAAACTAACTGCTCATTTTAATAATGAAAATATACTCCATTATTTGATGACAGAAGTTGTAAAATATATTTTGTCTTTATTTTTTCTGCAACATTTTTAAATCCCAGTCGAATGTGATCCTTTAATGTGTGTCTCTTCTTCAGCTAATTCAGTGACTGATAAAGATTGCTCTCTGCCCGTGGAAGAGGCCGGTGTTATCTGGGACAGCATCTGTTTCTTCTTCCTCCTGCTGCAGAGGAGAGTCTTCCTCAGTTTTTACTTCTTGCACGTATCTGCAGACCTCCAAGCTTCGGCGCGACAGGCCTCCCGGTACGTGCGTCCCCTGCTGGACACATCAGAAAGGGCAGTTCAAAGCCAGATGTCTCTTTCTTATGACCCTAAAGTGTCTTAAAAGAGTTGATGTATAAAGAACCAAAAACATTTTTGATCAACAGAGAACATTATTTTACCATCTTTAGACTTTCCAAGTTGAGTGGAATGTGAAGAAGTGAATCACTGAATGTGTTTCTAACATGTAACGTTTATTTTCTGTGCGTTAAGGGGTTTCGAGCTTTTCCGAGCCAGCATTATAAAGAACATGCATTTCTATCAGCAGACTGAGAAGAAGTCAATCCAACAGCTAAAGGAATCGTGAGTCACACTTTCTCCTTTTATTTGCCATTATAAAAATAAATTATTAAATTATTTAAAGAAAAATGTCCTACATATGGAAGCTTATTTCTGACATGGAATTTTAAAAAAATGTTATAAAGAAGTTACAATTGTGAGATATAAACTTACAAATCTGAGAAAAGTTACAATTCTCCGAAAAAGTCATAATTGCGAGATAGAAACGTACATTTTTGAGAAAAAAGTTACATTTGCGACACAAATTCGTAATTCTGAGAAAAAAGGTTTACATTTATGAGATCTTACAATCTGAGAAGAGTTACAATTCTAAGAAAAAGTCACTATTGTGAGATATAAACTCAATTCTGAGAAAGTTACAATTTCGACAAACTCGCAATTCTGAGAAAAAAAGTCAATTGCGAGATATAAACGTACAATTCTGAAAAAAAAAGTCACGATTATGAAATGCACACTTGGGAATTGGTCAGATTTGGGAGATATAAACTTTAAACACTAACTTTTTTTCTTGCAATTGTGAATTTAATATTTCAGTTTATATCTCATAATTCTGACTTTTCTCAATATTGCGAGTTTATATCTCATAATTCTGACTTTTCTCAATATTGTGAGTTTATATCTCATAATTCTGACTTTTCTCAATATTGTGAGTTTATATCTCATAATTCTGACTTTTCTCAATATTGTGAGTTTATATCTCATTGTAACAACGTTCTTAAGAACGGGAAGAAGGAGGCGGGAACCGGCGAACGTTCACAAACTTTTAATAATAAAATAAACAAACAATAAAACGAAAGTAAAAGGGCGGCAGTTCCTCATGGCGACTGCCACCCACACAAACAAAATAAAACACAACATAAAATCCAGGCCTGGTCCTCTCTCGTCCTTCACTGTCGTCGCTCCTCTTTTATGCTTCCGGAGCTCCTCCGTGAGAGACACGAGACCGGTGCGCCGAGCAGCTGAAGCTCGTTATCTCTCGCCGTTCTCTAATGGGTCTCGCCCGCCCTGCTCGTCACACTCATAATTCTGACTTTTCTCAATATTGCGAGTTTATGTCTCATAATTCTGACTTTTCTCAATATTGTGAGTTTATATCTCATAATTCTGACTTTTCTCAATATTGCGAGTTTATGTCTCATAATTCTGACTTTTCTCAATATTGCGAGTTTATGTCTCATAATTCTGACTTTTCTCAATATTGTGAGTTTATATCTCATAATTCTGACTTTTCTCAATATTGTGAGTTTATATCTCATAATTCTGACTTTTCTCAATATTGTGAGTTTATGTCTCATAATTCTGACTTTTCTCAATATTGTGAGTTTATATCTCATAATTCTGACTTTTCTCAATATTGCGAGTTTATGTCTCATAATTCTGACTTTTCTCAATATTGTGAGTTTATATCTCATAATTCTGACTTTTCTCAATATTTTCAGTTTATATCTCATAATTCTGACTTTTCTCAATATTGCGAGTTTATATCTCATAATTCTGACTTTATAACTCACAATTGCAACTTTATATCACGTAATTCTGAGGGAAAAAGTCAGAATTGTGAGATAAAAACTCACAATGACCTTTTTTGTGTTTGTTTCACACTTATTAGTATTCCAAAGTATTCTAAAGTATTTAGATTAAGTTACTAAACTTGAGTAATGTAACGAAATATGTTACAAATTACTTTTTAAAGCATGTATTTTGTAATCTGTAGTGAAATACATTTTAATAGTAACACACCCAGCCCTGCCTACGATCCTGAGAAAAGTCACATTTACAAGATATAAACTTGCAATTTGGAGAAAAGTTACAATTGTGAGATACTGTCAAGTTCTAAGAAAAGTCACGTTATTTAATAAACAAGTTTATATCTCGCAGTTGTGACTTTATCTCAGCATTGCGAGTTTTTCTATATAAAATTGACTAACTGTATTGACTCAATATAAACTCGCAATTGTGAGAATCGCATTTCCTAGACATAACTTTAATATAATTTTAACTTTATGTAAACCTAATGTAACTTTATATAGTTCCTATCTCACCATTCTGATTTTATTTCTGATTAAAAAAAATAATTAAAAAGATAAATCGCAACTTTTTATTACACAATTTTTCTCACAGTTCATATTGAGTTTATGCAAGTCACAGAATTGTGAGGAAAAAGTGTGTAATAAAAAGTTGCGATTTATCTTTTTAAATTTTTTTTTTAATCAGTGGTGGAAACGAGCATAACTTGTCGAGCTCTGTATATTAAATCTTTATATTTCCTCAGGATGAATCGCATCCGTGACAAACAGCAGAAGTACAAGGAAGGACGTAAAACTTCGGATGTAGAGGATCCGCCCGCAGGTACTGCTTCACTTCAGTCAGCTGGGGTCTGAAATAACTATGAATAATTGATGATGAGGAAATCAGCCACACATCCCTGTATGGGGTTATTTTTTCCACAGACTCCAAGGAAAAGAAGAAAGAGAGACAGTTGTCAAAAACCAAAGGATGGCAGTATCCTTGGATGGATCATGCGACTGGTAAATTAAAAGATATCGCTGTCAAATCACTTCATATCATGTGAAGATGGCAAACAATACAGCTGGAGTTTAAATATGAGTGAATGTCCTTGTTTTAGTGTTGCATTCTGGGGAATACTACATGTTTGAGTCTGACAGCGGAGAGGAAGATGAATCTTTTCAGGAGGAGCAGAAACCGCGCAAACAGACCGCCTTTCAGGTGACGCGCGTGAAGTTTGTGTTTGGTGAGGCGTTTGTTGAAGGGATACGTGTGTAACGTTTGTGTTTCCCACAGCTGGCGTACCAGGCTTGGGTCACCAGCGCTAAAGACGCCCTGAAAGACCGTCAGCAGAGGCAGAAAGAGCAGAGAGCCGAAGCTAAGAGACAAACCGCACAGGCTTCAGGTTAAACTCAAATCAAGAGACAGATCAAGCAGTTCCACTCTTCCTCTTATTACTGTGTATTGAGGGTTTATTTCTCTCGATCAGGTGATGCTGAGGAGGATGGAGCGGTTTTTGATGCTGGGGATTCACAGGAAGTGGAGGAAATGCAAGAGGAAGGAGAGGATGTGGGTAAGTAAGCTCTGGATGGAAAAAAAAAATAAATAAATATATATATATATATATATATATATATATTTTTTTTTTTTTTTTTTTTTTTTTTTTTTTAAATGCCCCAAAATTGTATTGGTAGAAAATATATTGGTAGATAATATTATTATATATATATTTTATTATTATTTATTTATTTTTTTAATTTTTTTTTTTCTTTCAAAAAATGCCCCAAAGTTGTATTGGTAGAAAATATATTGGTAGATAATATTATTATATATATTATATATATATTTTATTATTATTTATTTATTTATTTAAATTTTTTTTTTTTTTTTTTTTTTTTTTTTTTAAATGCCCCAAAATTGCATTGGTAGAAAATATATTTATGTAAATATTTTAGCTATTTTTCTCATTTTTTGCAAATATATATATATGATATGTTATAATTCCCAGAAACACTATAAAATTTCATGGAAAACTTCCCAGAGGAGTGGAAACTGCAACTCCACTTTAAAGGGTTAATTCACCCAAAAATGTAATTTCAGTCATTAATTCTTCACCCGTAAGATCTTCGTTCATCTTCAGAACACAAATGAAGATATTTTTGATGAAATCTGATGGTTTAGTGAGTCTCTATTGACAGCAAGATCATTTACACTTTCAGATACTAAAACATATTTAAAACAGGTCATGTGACTACAGTGGTTCGACCTTAATGTTGTAAAGCGACGAGAATACTTTTTGTGCGCCAAAAAATCAACAATATCTAGTGATGGACGATCTCAAAACACTGAAGCTTTACAAATCTTTTGATTCGAATCAGTGATTCGGAGCGTGAATCAAACTGCCAAAGTCACGTGAACTATTGAAGTTTTGAATCACTTATGACGTAACGAAGCCTCGTTTACTGAAATCATGTGACTTTGGCGCTCCGAACCACTGATTCAACACAAAAGATTTGTAAAGCTTCAGTGTTTTGAAATCGTGTAGATATTGTTGAATAAAGTCGTTATTTAGTTTTTTTGGCGCACAAAAAGTATTCTCGTCGCTTTATAATATTAAGGTCGAACCACTGTAGTCACATGACCTGTTTTAAATAGGTTTTAGTATCTGAAAGTGTAAATGATCTTGCTGTCAATAGAGACTCACTGAATTTCATCAAAAATATCTTCATTTGTGTTCTGAAGATGAACGAAGATCTTACGGGTGAAGAATTAATGACTGAAATTACATTTTTAGGGTGAATTAACCCTTAAATGTCTATGTATTTAGTGTGTTGGTGTGAAGGTCAGGTGTCCCAATACTTATATAGTCATTATAGTGCACCTGAAATGGTTTAATAACACACACATTTGAAACGAACACTATCCTCCCTTTAAAGATGGAGATTTATTACTGCAGTCACTGAAAGCAGGTCAGGGATTGAGGGTACCTCGAAGTTCACATGACGCGTCATTATTTCACAGGATCTCAGGGCAGTGGCAGTGATGTAGTGCAGAGGATTCTGGACATACTGAAGTTCCTGTGGGTGCTTTTCCTGGCCATGGTGGACGGATTCACTATGTGGCTCAACATACTCACCAAGCAGTATGTAGACACGTCCACGGTCCTCTGTGAGGAGCGCTACCTCTTCATCCACAACATCAGTCAGGTGGGTCGCTCACCCAAACTCTCCTTACCCGGTGCTGCGCCGGCATTGTTCTCATGAGGTTTGTGCCGTCCACAGAGTTCCTCCCGTCCACTGAGTCCCTCCAGAGAGCCCACGGATGACCAGCTGTCACAGGACAGTGAGAATCTCACCCTCGAGACCTGTCTCGACGAAACCGAGACGGACAATGTTCGCTTCAGCAGCAACATCAAGTGAGTCTGACCGGTTCAGTTCCCTGCCTGGATAGTATGTGAACAGAGGAGAATTTGTAAGAATTTGGACAAATATCAAATATCACCAGTTTATTAACTATTAACATTCCTGAACCTTTTCGCAGAAAATTTCTTCTTCATTGGACAATGCCGATTAAATGTTTGGAATAATTAAGATTTTTAATGTTTTTGAAAGAAGTCTCTTCCGCTCATCAAGGCTGCATTTATTTAATCAAAAATACAGTAAAAAATGTAAATATTATTTAAATGTATAATAACTGTTTTCTATGTGAATATATAGTACAGTGTAATTTATATCCAGTGATCAAAGCTGAATTTTCAGCATCATTACTCCGACATTACAGTAATGAGAATGTGAGAGAAAACAGTATTAAAACGTTCCCCGCCATTGACGAAATTTTCCGTATTTTCACTGTTATACGGTAGGGGGCGCTATTACACATCATCTGACATTACAGTAATGAGGATTTGAGAGAAAACAGTATTAACTCTTTCCCCGCCATTGACAGAATTTTCCGTATTTTCACTGTTATACAGTAGGGGGCGCTATTACACGTCATCTGACATTACAGTAATGAGGATTTGAGAGAAAACAGTATTAACTCTTTCCCCGCCATTGACAGAATTTTCCGTATTTTCACTGTTATACAGTAGGGGGCGCTATTACATGTCATCTGACATTACAGTAATGAGGATTTGAGAGAAAACAGTATTAACTCTTTCCCCGCCATTGACGGAATTTTCCGTATTTTCACTGTTATACGGTAGGGGGCGCTATTACGCGTCATCTGACATTACAGTAATGAGGATTTGAGAGAAAACGTGCATTAACTCTTTCCCCGCCATTGACGGAATTTTCCGTATTTTCACTGTTATACAGTAGGGGGCGCTATTACATGTCATCTGACATTACAGTAATGAGGATTTGAGAGAAAACAGTATTAACTCTTTCCCCGCCATTGACGGAATTTTCCGTATTTTCACTGTTATACGGTAGGGGGCGCTATTATGCGTCATCTGACATTACAGTAATGAGGATTTGAGAGAAAACGTGCATTAACTCTTTCCCCGCCATTGACGGAATTTTCCGTATTTTCACTGTTATACAGTAGGGGGCGCTATTACACATCATCTGACATTACAGTAATGAGGATTTGAGAGAAAACAGTATTAACTCTTTCCCCGCCATTGACGGAATTTTCCGTATTTTCACTGTTATACGGTAGGGGGCGCTATTACGCGTCATCTGACATTACAGTAATGAGAATTTGAGAGGAAACGTGCATTAACTCTTTCCCCGCCATTGATGTAATTTTCCGTAATTTCACTGTTATACAGTAGGGGGCGCTATTACACGTCATCTGACATTACAGTAATGAGGATTTGAGAGAAAACAGTATTAACTCTTTCCCCGCCATTGACGGAATTTTCCGTATTTTCACTGTTATACGGTAGGGGGCGCTATTACGCGTCATCTGACATTACAGTAATGAGGATTTGAGAGAAAACGTGCATTAACTCTTTCCCCGCCATTGACGGAATTTTTCAGCTTTTCATATTTTCACTTTTATACGGTAGGGGGCGCTATTACACGTCATCTGAATGAATACTGATTCTCCGAATCAAAACACAATTAAATGTTTGGAATAATTAAGATTTTTAATGTTTTTGAAAGAAGTCTCTTCCGCTCATCAAGGCTGCATTTATTTAATCAAAAATACAGTAAAAATTGTAAATATTATTTAAATGTATAATAACTGTTTTCTATGTGAACATATAGTAAAGTGTAATTTATTCCCGTGAATTTTCAGCATCATTACTCCAGTCTTCAGTGTCACATGATTCTTCAGAAATCATTCTGATATGATGATTTGACGCTCAGTTATTATCATATATGTTAATAACAGATTTTGTGATACGTTTTATTTTTCAGGATTCTGTGATGAATAGAAAGTTAAAGTTATTTGAAATATAATTTTTTTGTAACATTATAAATGTCTTTACTGTCACTTTTGATCAATGTAATGCATCTTTACTAAATAGAAGTATTATTATTTATTTATTTATTTTTAAAATCTGACTTTTGAATGGTAGTGTATCATGTGACGCTGAAAATTCACCGGAGTAAATTATAGTTTACAGTATATTTATATAGAAAACAGCTGTTTTAAATAGTAATTTAACTGTATTTCTGAACAAATAAATGCAGCCTTGGTGAGCAGAAGAGAAAACAAACAAAAAAAAAAATTTATAATTATTTCCAAAATCATAAAACTTTCTCTTTATTTCTAATTTTAAATTTGATTTTGAATTTCGCTGTAGTCTTTTTTTTAATAGCTGTGTCGTATAAAATTGTCAGTCATTCCATTTTTGATGTTATGTTTAATATATTTTGCACTTTATTTTTGTTTAAGGGCCAACAAAATGTCTTTCCCTCTATATATTTGTCCCTGTCATCCCATTTCTTCTGCAGTGTGGTGGAGTTGGAGACTCTGGGAGGTTTTGCGAAGGCCCGTGACTTCAGCAGCACGACTCTGTCCTCTGAACTCACACTGGAGCTCGACACAGAACCGTTTTACAACCAGCACAGCCTCCGCCCTCGACGCTCCAGAACCGCCAGCGAACTGCTTTCAGAGAGGTGCGGCTTCATATGACATTCCTGTTCGATCTCCTGCCGTGTTTTAAAGGGTGATTCTCACCAAAACATGTCTGGATTAGTTAGAAATCATATTTTGAAGAAAGTGATATCTTGATATCTGCTAACACTTTATTTTGATGCTCCCAAACAGACATTCTACTGACTATAGTAACTTATTCTTCTAACCTTGAACCTAACCGTCTACTAATAGTCTAATGAGAGTGTAGCACAGTTGGGTTTTTAAAATACTTTAGAAATAAATTTGAATGATAATTTTTTAATTGTTACTTTTTTTAAACTTTTTTTTAAATCTGCATAAATGTATAAATTCAGCATTAAAAAGCAGAGCAACACATACTGCCGTGATGCATAAATAATTTTGTCACATTACAGTAATGAGAATTTGAGAGGAAACGTGCATTAACTCTTTCCCCGCCATTGACGGAATTTTCCGACTTTCCGTATTTTCACTGTTATACGGTAGGGGGCGCTATTACACGTCATCTGACATTACAGTAATGAGGATTTGAGAGAAAACAGTATTAACTCTTTCCCCGCCATTGACGGAATTTTCCGGCTTTCCGTATTTTCACTGTTATACAGTAGGGGGCGCTATTACACATCATCTGACATTACAGTAATGAGGATTTGAGAGAAAACGTAGTATTAACTCTTTCCCCACCATTGACAGAATTTTCCGTATTTTCACTGTTATACGGTAGGGGGCGCTATTACATGTCATCTGACATTACAGTAATGAGAATTTGAGAGAAAACGTGCATTAACTCTTTCCCCACCATTGACAGAATTTTCCGTATTTTCACTGTTATACGGTAGGGGGCGCTATTACACGTCATCTGACATTACAGTAATGAGAATTTGAGAGAAAACGTAGTATTAACTCTTTCCCCGCCATTGACGGAATTTTCCGTATTTTCACTGTTATACGGTAGGGGGCGCTATTACACGTCATCTGACATTACAGTAATGAGGATTTGAGAGAAAACGTAGTATTAACTCTTTCCCCGCCATTGACGGAATTTTCCGTATTTTCACTGTTATACGGTAGGGGGCGCTATTACACGTCATCTGACATTACAGTAATGAGAATTTGAGAGAAAACGTAGTATTAACTCTTTCCCCGCCATTGACAGAATTTTCCGTATTTTCACTGTTATACGGTAGGGGGCGCTATTACACGTCATCTGACATTACAGTAATGAGGATTTGAGAGAAAACGTAGTATTAACTCTTTCCCCGCCATTGACAGAATTTTCCGTATTTTCACTGTTATACGGTAGGGGGCGCTATTACACGTCATCTGACATTACAGTAATGAGAATTTGAGAGAAAACGTAGTATTAACTCTTTCCCCGCCATTGACAGAATTTTCCGTATTTTCACTGTTATACGGTAGGGGGCGCTATTACACGTCATCTGACATTACAGTAATGAGAATTTGAGAGAAAACGTAGTATTAACTCTTTCCCCGCCATTGACAGAATTTTCCGTATTTTCACTGTTATACAGTAGGGGGCGCTATTACACGTCATCTGACATTACAGTAATGAGGATTTGAGAGAAAACGTGCATTAACTCTTTCCCCACCATTGACAGAATTTTCCGTATTTTCACTGTTATACGGTAGGGGGCACTATTACACGTCATCTGAATGAGTACTGATTCTCCGAATCAAAACACAGGTAAAAAAGGAGCCGAAACGAGTGATAAAAGCATTGCTTTTACACATTGTAGTCTTTGGAAAAAATGCCCTTTTGTTCAAAATGTTGCTGTTTTTTAAAACCGACATTCAAGTGTTGATTAAAAAAGAACGCATGAAGGTAGAATAAAACAGGTTTTTTGTCTGTTCTTTCTTTTGATATATTTGATATGTTCAGATATTCATACAATATAACATGAATTTTGTGAAAATGATCATAAACGCGGGCAGGGAAAGAGTTAATGGTGTTAAATAGGTACTAAATAGGCTTCATTTTCTTTATGTAAAACAGTGTTTTGCAGTGACGGCAGTCGAGTTCTTGTCTCTTGTCTCTTCAGGCCCTTCAGTGTTGAGGAGCTGATCCAGAGCCGCGAGTTCTACTCGACTCAGAACCGACTGCTGAAGCTGCTCTTCGCGCTCTATAATGTTCTGGCGGCTCACTCTGAGCTGGTCTGTTACTTCATCATCGTGCTCAATAACCTGGTGACCGCCTCTGTCGTCTCACTGGTGCTGCCGGTTCTGGTCTTTCTCTGGGCCATGCTGTCTGTGCCGCGACCTTCCAAGAGGTTCTGGATGACGGCCATCGTCTACACGGAGGTGGGAGAACGTTTTACATTTTAATTTAAAATGTTAAATTAAAATTTTAAATCTCTAGAAAACACGATTTTTAACTTTTTAAAAGTAAACATTTTTACGGTTCATTGTACCTTTTAGACCAAAAAATGACAAAAAAAATGACAAAAAGAGGGGTTTTTTTTCCAAATGGACTTGCTGATTTAATGTTTCAGATATTTAAAAAAATAAATCTTTCCCCCTTATTTTTCTTTTTTGGAATAATATTAGATAATTTTGTTTTTATTTTAAGATTTAGATTTTTGTGTAATATTTAATTTTTATTTTGAATGCTTTTTTACATTTTATTTTATACAGTATATGAAAATATTTTTTAGATTTTTTTTCCCCCGATTTAAAAAAAACAGTTTTTACAGTTCATTGAACGTTTAGACCAAATATAAAAAAGCAAAAAAAAAATTAACAATGTTTCAGAACTTAAAAAAAAGATTTTCCCCCCTTTATTTTAAGTTTTAGCATATTTTTTAAATTTATCGATCAGTTTTTTTTTCAGTTTTTTATATATATATTATATATTTTTTACAGAAAGTTTCTCATAATAATGACTTAACATCTCGCAATAATGAGAAACTTTCTCATAATGACTTAACATCTCATAATAATGACTTAACATCTCATAATAATGAGAGAGTTTCTCATAATAATGACTTAACATCTCATAATAATGACTTAGTATCTCATAATAATGAGAAACTTTCTTATTATTTTTTCTTTATTACGAGATGTTATGTCATTATTATGAGAAAGTTTCTCGTTATTACGAGATTTATTTTTTCAGAATACTATTACTTTGTAACTCATTATTACGAGTAAGTTTCTGGAATAATGGCGGGAACGGGCTTCCATATGTTTCAGATAATAAAAAAAGAAACATTTTTCCTTTTATTTGATTTTTTTTTTCGAATAGCTTTTATTTTAATATTTTTATTTTTATTTTTATTTCATATTTTATTTCATTTAAATTTGAATATTTATTCATACATTTTAATATTTAATCAACTTTTTATTTTGTTTAATTTTAACAGTACATATAAAACACTATTTTATTTTACTACTTTTAAAAATAAACATTTTTCGTTACATATGAAAAAAAAAAAAAAAAAACATTTTTGAAAAGGAACAGTTTATTGAACCTTTACACCAAATCTTAAGCTTTCATGAAACTTTGCATATAGCAGTTGGAACTCTAATAACTACTGATGTTTTTCCCACAGGTCATGGTGGTGGTCAAATACCTGTTTCAGTTCGGCTTCTTCCCGTGGAATAGCGAGTATGAGCTGAAGTTAAACGAGGACAAGCCCTTCTTCCCTCCACGGATCCTGGGCCTGGAGAAAACCGACAACTACATCCGTTATGATTTGCTTCAGCTACTGGCCCTGTTCTTCCACCGCTCACTTCTGCAGGTATTCAGTCTAGCCTGCTCAAAAAACAACCCTAGACTAGCTGAACTGATGGTCACCATCTTTAAAGCACAGTTAAAAGTTACTGGTTCCGGAAGTAAAAACCGCATTCGTTTTCTCCATAGGGAAATTGATTTTTAACGATAACCTTTAAAGACTGCCGTACTGTGAGCTACGAGGTTGTTAATCGATGGTGTTTGCTTCAGTACACATTATTTTAAAATAATTGTTTAACAGCAAAAATTCATGGTGAAAAACTACATTACCCATGATGCTTTACAAGAATTCCACCAATCAGTCGAAACAAGTAAACGTGCCTCTTTAACTCCGCCCACTCCCATGATTCGCAACAAATAGCATAATCGTGTTGCTCTCAAAATGTGTAAATATTTGTATATAAAAGCATATTTTGCAATAAACGTAAAATATATTATATATATATAATATATATATTAAATGAGTATTTCTCCATCAATTATGCTTCATGGAATTGTAGTTCTTTTTCTCTTTATATTTTTGTCCGATACTTTTTTTGCTTCAAATCAAAGTTTGTAATGTTGTGATTCTCCTCGCCGCGGGTTGGTTTGGTTCATGGCTTAAAACGCTTTAACCAAGACTTTTTTGAAATCCTTCTGGGAGAAATGAATGGAAATGAGACTTTTCTTATATTATGACTGTATTATGATCTGGTTTGTAATCAGCGATATATATTTTTTGCTTTGCCTCTCTCAGCGTTACGGTCTCTGGGATCAAGAGAGCGCTCTGGAAAAGAAGAGCAATCCTTCATCTGCGGAGAACAGCAAGAACGAAAGAGATGAGAAACACTCCGATGAAGAGGACAGTCGAGCACAGCCGGAGCCCGACACGACGCCGTCGGCAGAATCACCGACCGATGCCGAGATACAGACCGACCCGGACCCCAACATCCACACGGACACCGCAGAAACACTTCAGACAGTGAAGGAGGAGGGAAAGAAGAAGAAGAAGAGTCGCTTCCTGCTCTTCCGCAAGAAAAAGCAGTCAGAAATAGGTCTGTCGAAAAAACGATTTATTTATATATAGTGTAGGGAATCGAAAATCAATTGGAATTTTGCACATCCGCACATTTTTTATCGGATCTCATATAGTGCGTGAATACTGAATTGAGTTCTCTTTTGAGTCTTGAATTCACAAATACTCTCAAAATGGTCAAAATATCCTTGTAAACAGTCAGTTATGGGTTAAGTGAACGTAAAGAGTTGCGAAACAATCAGATGTGTATCAGTATGTTAGATCCGTGCATTCACACCCGCGTTTTTTTCTTACTAGACTCAAAATACCCCGTCAATTTTGGACATACAAATAAGAGTTATACATTATTCAAAACTGTAGAGTCTCTTTTATTTGTGTTCTCAGTAAAAACTAAACGTTGTGTTTTATGCAAAATAAAGAACTAACATGATGCACGAGCTGCGGCCTCCGTTCTGATACTCGATAACTTAGTGAATAATTTGAGACACACGTCTAAAGAAACGTTGAAATGTCAGGTTTTAAATCAAATCGAAAAGTAATATTCTGTGTTTATGTGTAATCTGTTTGAAAAGAGAGAGATGTCAGTCGTTCGCAAGTCATTAATGTTAATTAAACAACAAAAGATTAAGAGAAAATCACTCACTGCGCTCGACTGAATCACTTTTGTAAATCTGTTTTATTCATAAAAATAATACTATGTAGTTTTTTTTTTACAGTTGACTTCAATTTCTGTACCTGAACTTTTAGTTGCAATTATTTGTATTATTGCTAATTTATTTAATAATTAAATTATGATTATGATAATTAATGTTTTAATAATTTTATTATTACTGACTGTTTACTATGGAAGCTTATTTTACCACTGAATAAAAATAAAAAAAAGGGCAATTGCGACTTTTTATCTCGCAATTCTGACTTTTTTTTTCTCAGAATTGCAAGATATAAAGTTTGAATTGTGAGATATTTTGAGTTGTGGGTTATAAAGTCACGACTGTGAGATATAAACTCAAGACATTGGACTTTATAACACACAATTGCAAGTTACATCTCACAATTCTGACATTATATCTTGCAATTTTGACATTAAAACTCGCAATTGCAAGTTTAAATCTCGCAGTTCTGAGAAAAGAAGTCAGAATTGTGAGATAAAAAGTCACTATTACCTTTTTTTTTATTCAGAAACAAGCTCCTACAGTTTCTTGTGTCTTTAAGTGTTGCTATTTTGAAAGCCGCTCAAAAAGTAGCTGAATGTCGCTAGTTGATGTAATGCACCAACTCTCAATCCATGTTCACATGTCGTATTTAATACAATATATAGCCAAATGTCCAATAAAACTGTCCTCATTTGCATATTTTCTGTCAGACAGCGGACGAGTGTGTTATAGTGACGTTAACCAGCAGTCCAAAATGTCACTTAAAAAAATCTCCTAAAGGGGTCTAAAAAAAAAAAAAAAAGTCGCTGTTCTAGCATCACTGATCTTTAATAATGCTTGAAATTTATATTATAATTTTATTATTATATGTTTGCGGTGGTATTTGTGTTCATGGTATTCAGCTACAACAAAATGTTTCATATATTTGATACCTAAATGATTTTTTTACTGTGTTGGAATCGAAACTGGGAATCGATAAAATTCAAACCCTATTTATATATGATTCACTCCTAAATGATGTGTCCTGATCCTGTTATGTGTGTTACGTCACAGACACTACACTGACCGAACCCAAGAAGAAGAAGAAGAAGAAGAAGTCAAAGACGAAACACGGCGAGGAGGCCAGTAAGAGACTCCTGAATGCTGTTGGAGGAACACTCAAAGGCCTTTTCTTATCCATGTGAGATTTCTTTTGCTTTTGTCTCAATCCGGCAGGAAACAGCAGATCACAGCAGCTTATCGTAGTGTTGTTGTTCGATGTGGTTTATATAAGCTAGGGTGTAACATTGTAACACCGTATAACAGTGCGCGTCACGTGATGACGACCCTTCGCCAACAGTTTGATTGACAGGCGATCTAACCAATCATGTTCAAGTTCACCAACGTTAATCCACTAACTCCCCTGACCGCTTTGTCAGACAAAAAGGCGGATTCAGGGTTATGATTGGTCAGATCGCTTGTCAATCAAACCATTTGCGAAGGTTCGATTGATGTATGACATACTTTATCGTGATCCAGATGCTGATATAATCTCTCCGCGGTGGAATTCATGATTTAATGCCATGCTTATGACCATTTCATCTCCTCAGAGTGAAGAACGTCTACAAGCCGACCTGCGGATTCTTCCAGAACATCCTGCATGCGGAGTATCGGGCCGCTACCGATGTCTACGCTCTGATGTTCCTCACGGACGTGGTGGATTTTATCATCGTGATCTTCGGTTTCTGGGCTTTTGGAGTGAGTACGGAAAACTCTCAGAAGATATCACTAATGAAACATCCTGAAGGGATGTCTACAGGATTAGCGTTTAGGAATGGCATGATTTGGAACCAATCCTGAAGTAATTATCGAGTTAAAGTAACAACTAGGCAGATGATGCAACTAAATTTAGGATGCCAAATTAATTAAATTTCTCTGAAGGGATAGTCATCCGATTGAGACTCACTCTGCTTTGAGACGCGTTCCAGGTCAAATCGAATTGTGACGCGAGTGTAAATGGTCCGATTGAGTTTGAGATGTTTGCTCTGTCCCAGAAACACTCGGCGGCAGCAGATATCGCCTCCTCTCTGTCCGAGGATCAGGTTCCCGAGGCGTTCCTAGTCATGCTCCTCATTCAGTTCAGCACCATGATCATCGATCGCGCGCTGTACCTGCGGAAGAGCATCTTGGGAAAGCTCATCTTCCAGGTTATACTGGTTTTCGGGATCCACCTGTGGATGTTCTTCATCCTCCCGGCGGTCACCGAGAGGTAAGTGAGGCTTGTGTCCAAACGCAGGAGCTTCACGGATGATCTTTGCCACTGAGATCAAAGACTTCCTTTATTTTCACAGGATGTTCAATCATAACTCGGTGGCTCAGCTCTGGTATTTTTTCAAGTGCATCTACTTCACGTTGTCGGCGTATCAGATCCGTTGCGGCTACCCGACGCGAATCCTCGGAAACTTCCTCACCAAGAAGTTCAATCATCTCAACCTCTTCCTCTTCCAAGGGTGGGCGCTTGCTATTCTTCATTTTTCCAATGTCTTCTCCTCAGACGTTGGTTTGAGATGAGGATTAATGTTCTGAATGAACGGTTTCCTCAGGTTCCGCCTGGTTCCGTTTTTAGTGGAGCTTCGAGCAGTGATGGACTGGGTTTGGACCGATACCACGCTGTCTCTCTCTAACTGGATGTGTGTCGAGGACATCTACGCTAATATCTTCATCATCAAGTGCAGCCGTGAAACGGAAAAGGTAGCAGGTCCTCTTTAGCGTGCCAAAACAATGTTTTTGTTTATACCTTTTGAACCTTGAAGTGTTGATTCTAATGTGTAAAAGTGTAATAATCTTGATTTTTGGGCTTCATTAAAACTTCTCCCTGCAGAAATATCCCCAACCAAAAGGACAAAAGAAAAAGAAGATCGTCAAGTATGGGATGGGCGGCATTATCATTCTCTTCCTCATTTGCATCATCTGGTTCCCACTCCTCTTCATCTCATTGGTTAAATCTGTAGTGGGCGTGGTTAACCATCCTGTCGACGTCACCGTCACAGTCAAGCTCGGAGGTTATGAGGTAAAACACTATTGTGGTGTTTCTGTAGGCGTTTAGTACTTTGAGATTTTACGTTTGAGCTCTGATGGATGTTTTCCGCCACAGCCTCTGTTCACGATGAGTGTTCAGCAGCAGTCCATCCAGCCTTACACGGAGCAGGACTACAACCGCCTCAGCAATCAGTTCGGGAAAAATGCTGTAAGTAAAATCTCACCCACACCTGACATATGAAATAATAGTCAGGATTTTATTTTGAAATCAAGCAATTTATTGAACCTTTAGGCAAAAAATTAAAAAAAAGATTTTTTTTTTTTTTAAATAAATAGTTTAACCGTAAATCGTTTTTTTTACCGACAGTCTGTTTTACCGACAGTTGGTTGGTTTTGCAGATAGTCTGTTTGTATCGATCATCAGTTTGAGAAACTTTTTTATTTTTTATTTTTTTTTACAGATAATCGGTTGTTTTAACGACAGTCTGTTTTTACCGATAATCGGTTGTGTTTACCGACAGTCTGTTTTTACCGATAATCGGTTGTTTTAACGACAGTCTGTTTTTACCGATAATCGGTTGTTTTAACGACAGTCTGTTTTTACCGATAATCGGTTGTTTTACCGACAGTCTGTTTTTACCGATAATCGGTTGTTTTAACGACAGTCTGTTTTTACCGATAATCGGTTGTTTTACCGACAGTCTGTTTTTACCAATAATCTGTTTTTACCGATAATCGGTTGTTTTAACGACAGTCTGTTTTACCGATAATCGGTTGTTTTTACCGACAGTCTGTATTTACCGATAATCGGTTGTTTTTACCCATAGTCTGTTTTACCAACAAGTTTTTTTACCGACAGTCTGTTTTTACCGATAATCGGTTGTTTTAACGACAGTCTGTTTTTACTGATAATCGGTTGTTTTTACCGACAGTCTGTTTTACCGATAATCGGTTGTTTTAACGACAGTCTGTTTTTACTGATAATCGGTTGTTTTTACCGACAGTCTGTTTTACCGATAATCGGTTGTTTTAACGACAGTCTGTTTTACCGATAATCGGTTGTTTTACCGACAGTCTGTTTTACCGATAATCGGTTGTTTTAACGACAGTCTGTTTTTACTGATAATCGGTTGTTTTTACCGACAGTCTGTTTTACCGATAATCGGTTGTTTTAACGACAGTCTGTTTTTACTGATAATCGGTTGTTTTACCGACAGTCTGTTTTACCGATAATCGGTTGTTTTTACCGACAGTCTGTTTTTACTGATAATCGGTTGTTTTACCGACAGTCTGTTTTACCGATAATCGGTTGTTTTTACCGACAGTCTGTTTTACCGATAATCGGTTGTTTTTACCGACAGTCTGTATTTACCGATAATCGGTTGTTTTTACCCATAGTCTGTTTTACCAACAAGTTTTTTTACCGACAGTCTGTTTTTACCGATAATCGGTTGTTTTAACGACAGTCTGTTTTTACTGATAATCGGTTGTTTTTACCGACAGTCTGTTTTACCGATAATCGGTTGTTTTTACCGACAGTCTGTTTTACCAACAAGTTTTTTTACCGACAGTCTGTTTTACCAATAATCGGTTGTTTTACCGACAGTCTGTTTTACCGATAATCGGTTGTTTTACCGACAGTCTGTTTTTGCCGAAAATCGGTTGTTTTTACCGATAGTCTGTTTGTATCGATCATCAGTTTGAGAAACTTTTTTTTTTTTTTTTTTTTTTTACAGATAATCGTTTTACCGGCAGTCTGTTTTTACCGATAATCAGTTGTTTTTACCGATAGTCTGTTTTACGATAATCGGTTGTTTTACCGATAGTCTGTTTTACCAACAAGTTTTTTTACTGACAGTCTGTTTTTTTTTGTTGAGTATCATATTTGATACATCAGGCTTTTATATCTCATATTGTATGATATAGTGAGAATTGAGGAAAAAATTGCTTAATTTTAAATTCAAAAAATAATTTAACAGCCTTATCATCTACAACCTCAATATATAAAATGATTTAGACAACAGGGAAGTTAAAATATTCTGTGGTTTTACAAGTTTTACTAATGCAAATCTGAACACATGATAAAGAAATGCTTGCTGGTGTGACCAAGAGAAACATCTTAATATATAAACATCAAATAGTGGAAAATGAGTAGGATTCAGTATTTTAGTTGCCATTTCTCTTGTCAGAGCTCTGATTTCTATGACAGCTTGTTTCCACCATCAAATAAAAAAGAAAAAAGGTAATAATGACTTTTTCATCTCACAATTGCGAGTTATAAAGTCAGAATTGTGAGGGTCAAAGCAAGTCAAAAAGCAATTACCTTGTTTATTTTTTTATCTAGCGGCAAAAACAAGCTTCCACAGATTTCTGAGAGACGCATGATTTGCGCTCATTTCTTTCGCAGTCATTACAGTATAGTTATTTTAGAGGTTTATGTATAAAGTCGTGTTACTCCCTGACTCACCGGTTATCCAGCAAACACGAGGAGTGACCGTGTCTGCAGAGTATGGCAGAATTTGTTATTCGTTTCCCTATCGTTTCCTCATTTCACGAGTTGAAAATGGAAATAGATATGTTTATTGTCAAGATTTTAACTGGCACAAGTGTGAGGTATCCACCTCTGCCGGATATAACAGTCGACTGGTCCGAATACTGAGATGTTTCCACAGGTGGCCATGCAGTTTATCACCATGTACAGCTATGAAGATATCGTCACAGCCAACATCGAGGGCAGCTCGGGGTCCGTGTGGCAGATCAGCCCGCCGAGCCGACAGGAGCTCATAAAGGAACTGCTCGGCAGCACCGGTGACATGACCCTCCGTCTGGACTGGATCTTCCAAAGGTCAGTTTGATGGAGAAAGGAATAAAGCTGCCTCTGCTGGAGCGCAGGAACTCATGCTCATTATGAACTTGTGTCTGAAAGGGACCTCGGGAAGGGAGGGACGGTGGAACATACTTTCGAACGGCACTCCATTAGTTTGGCGCAGGAGAACCCGGTCAGAGCCGACCTGGCCTCGCTGCTGCTGGGCAACCGGAAGGATCCTGTGTAAGTTTTCACAACTTCATTCGTCATCCTAGATACAATCTTAGGAAAAAAAACTCCCACGATTCGTGACTAGAGGTTATTTACTAAATGTTAATTGCTGCAGTATATTTAAAAGAATATTTAATTCATTGAGTTGAGTGAATAATTCAATGACTCACTCGTGTTATTACTGGATCGGTCAGCGTTTTTGAACGAATCTCTTGAATGATTCAGTGACATACATTTTCTTGAGTCACTTGTCGCCACCTACTGGTATAACGATGTAATTACACTCTTTATTTGACGCGTCAAGTTACTTTCAAAAGGTGATATTACTATTTTGATTGCGACTGTAGACAGTGTATATCGTAGTGTTTATATCTGAACTATAAACATTTCTCTCAGTAGTTCTGTGATAATTATTTTAAGACAGAAATAACGATACAGAAATACAGCCTAATCACTGCCAATTAATAATAAGATTGCGATCTTTTAACGATTAATTGTGCAACTACTACAAAATTTCACGTTTAATTCAATGTCTTTTAAATTATTTGTGATATGTACTAACATATTTCTAAGTGAAAACTGTTTCTAAGTAAATCCCACACCATTTTTTTTTTGGCAAGTGTCTATTTTTCAATCTTTTTCTGATTTTTATCATCTCTAATTCTCCCGTAGGCTTGTGCCGCACATGTTTCCGAACTACATCCGAGCACCTAATGGAGCTGAAGCGAAACCCGTCAGCCAGCTGTATGATGGTAAAATGAGTCGAACGTCTCTTTAAGTGTTTTAGTTAGACACTCTTGTGAATTTCCTCCTTAATATGTTTACAATGAATTGTGGGGGATTTCTACCCCGTTTGATACATACATGACTGTTAGATGCGGTCATCCATCTCATCACGAGATGATTGGCCTCCGCAGATCCTGCAGCCAGTGGGATTGATCAACATTTAAACCTAGTTCTGCAGTTCCTCTGAGCCCCTCCACCTCCCCAGCTCCACCTGCCTAGATCTGCTACAGGATTCATGCATGTCTATTCAGTAGCGATGTGGTTGTTTTGTCCTGGCAGGTGGTGAGGATGGATATCAGGATGTGACTCTGTCTCTGATGAGGGAAGCGTCGGTGAACACCACCGGAGCTCAGGAGTGGTGGGACATCAGCATCGCCGGCTGTCGCAGCTCCTGCGGCGTCTTACCGATGGTCATCTTTAACGACAAAGTTAGCCCTCCGAGTTTGGGCTTCCTAGCAGGATATGGGTACACAGTCACCATTCCTTTTAATGCTTTTTATTGCATTTACTGTTAATATATAATAAACTATAATGTATTCCAGTGATCAAAGCTGAATTCTCAGAATCATTAGTCACATGATCTTTCAGAAATCATTCTGATATGATGATTTGATGATCAAGAAACATTTTCTGATTACCATCAATGCTGAATAGTTTTCACTGCTTCATGTTTATGTGGAAACTGATACATTTTATTTTTCAGGATTCTTTAATTAATTGAAGAACAGCATTTATTTGAAATAGAATCTTTTGTAACAAAATCTTTACTGTCACTTTTAATCAATCCGTGCTGAATCAAAGTATTATTTTTTTTAATCTTACTTGCCCAAACCTTTAAATTGTAGTATATTAGTTTCCACAAAAATATTAAGCAGGAAAAACTTTATCAAATTGTCATATCAGATCATGTGACTCTGAAGACTGGAGTAATGATGCTGAAAATTCAGCTTTGATCACTGGATATAAATTATATTTAACTAAATATTCACATAGAAAACAGCCGTTTTAAATTGTAATAAATTCACAATTTTTACTGTATTTTTGATCAAATAAACGCAGCCGTGGTGAGCAAAAAAAAAGAGAGATTTCTTTCAAAAACATAAAAAAAAATGAATTATTCCAAACTCCTCCTCCCGCAGGATCATGGGACTGTACGTGTCGGTGGTTCTGGTCATTGGCAAGTTCGTGCGCGGCTTTTTCAGCGAGATCTCTCACTCCATCATGTTCGAGGAGCTGCCGTGCGTGGACCGCATCCTCAAACTGTGCATGGACATCTTCCTGGTGCGGGAAACCGGAGAACTGGAGCTGGAGGAAGAGCTGTACTCAAAACTCATCTTCCTCTATCGCTCTCCAGAGACCATGATCAAGTGGACTAGAGAGAAGAATCAAGACTGAAGGTGTTTTGCGGCGTCGAGGCCGGCTGGAAGCTTTCCTGCTTTGTAGAAGTTGGATGATTCAATGAGTCTATAGCCATTTCTCCAGTGCGACGGAGCGGCCTTGATGGATGTCGTCGACATCTTTGCACTCAGAAGTCGGATGACGGGGGTCGGGTGAAACCTCCGTGTGTTATTCTGCCTTCATTTTGTCAGCAAAGAATCAATGTGACTGATTCGGACGCTAGTGACCGCTGGGTACAAAATAGCTGGACCTTCAACGTGGAAATCCAAACACTATAAAAGTGAATCTCACTAAATGACGTCTGGGTCATATTTTAACCACAGAATAACAGGGATTTTCCAGAGGTTCTGTAATACATCTAGATGTTTCTCATGACTATAAAACAGTTACATCATATTTTCAGCATAAATTACATGCAAATACTCAGTGATAAAATATTCCACAACTGAAATATTTTGAGTGTTTAATAGTCATGAAAACCAATGCAAATAATGTTTTTCATGAATTTAATGATTTCCGAAGCAATTATTCATGCAGTCTATGTATACATAAATTTATCATAGCATGTTTTAATTAAAATGCCATTTCTTTTATTAATAAGTACAAGCATAACGTCACATGACTGAACGGCCAAATGCTAAGTATTGTAATTTGTACACTAGTATTATCAACTATGAAAAAATCATTTTTTGGGGGTTTATTTATTTCTTTTGCTCTTTGATTTCCTGGACTGTGTGACGTTGGTGTGAAATATGACCCAGACCTGCTGTTGGTGGATTGTGTGTGATTTTAACTGTTTTTGTTCTGATACTACAGCAAAAGTGTTTACAAGCCAAACTGTCTTAGGATGAGAGCCATTTAGCATTTCATTCCTGGTTTTACAATTTCTGACCGAACACTTGAATCACTTTTCCTCATAAAAAGCTTGTTTTCGGAGCTCATTAAGTGCTGGAATGCTGTGATTAGCAATTCAGGATGACGTTCTGTAATCGTCTTAAGCGCACACGCCGTGTAATAATGAGTGTGCGGAAATGCATCTGTAATGGCTGGAATAATCATTTCCACTGAGACATGAACTCTTTGCCTCCTTTTCCTCTTCAGAAATCAAACGAGCCTGTACAAAATTCCTCGCTAAATTAAGAACTCAATGTCGCATTATTAAATTACTGTACAAACGACTGAATGTATAAAAGGTTTTTTGATTTGAACGGGAGGCGGAATATTCGAGCATTCTGTGTCTGACATGTAAAACAAGGCAAATGTGTTAAAAATGGTAATGTTTTATTATGAAGAAATGAGTACAGTGGGATATTTCTATGACATGGCTTTAAAGTATCTGCTAGTCGGCCTCTTCCAAAAGATACTCGCTGATTTCCATCTTCATCCGAGATCTGTGGAAAGAAACAGACGCGTTGATATCCATCTATAGTGCTTTATTTCCTATTTTTAGTGTCTGGAAAAGCAGAATGAGTAAAAAGGGCGATGACTAATCACTATTTTAGGTTCCAGAGCAGCATTTCCCACCTTTGCTGCCGTTTCTCCGCCTCTGTTGTGATGTACGGCGGAAGAGTGTCGACAGCTCCCTGTGGGAAAGAGTAGCTCATACATTACGGACCGTTTTTGTGTTGGGTTATAAAGAGTTAAGTGAACATTTACATACATTTGAAAGTGTTTTTGCTACGGTACACACAATTCACCCTTCGCCTGGAGTTTGATTGACAGGCGACCTGACCAATCACAACGCCGAATCCGCTATTTTGTCCAACAAACTGGAGAATTTGATCTTCAAACATGGTGTGTACCTTCTGATGTTCATTCACGTTTATTTTGTGCAAAAACTAGGATGAGATGATCGCTTTACGTGTCATTTGAAGTGGTATTTGTTTGTAAAAAGATCAAATTTGACAGCTGTGACGGTTTCATATCAAAAGTAACTCCACTGTGTCGTCAGTGTATTTTTCCCTGCATGAGAGCACGGCTGGTCAGACGTGGCAACAGTAACTAAGTGGGCGAGTCATTGCGAAGGGTCGGTTGGATGGTGTGAATGAAACTCACCATGTCCTTGATGGTGAGTCTACAGCTGTAACACAACAGTGTCTTCAAGTCCTGATGTCCAGGTGACCTGAAACGCATTCAGAACCGCAGAAAGGAAGTGCATCAGATCTCACAGCAACTTCTGACTCGCCTTAAACTAAAACCAAAAAAACGTAACGCACCTATTAGAGCAGCACCCGCTTCCGGTCCCACAACCCCGACCCTCCGCGCAGCGCCGTGCATCATGGGACGTGTCCTGAAGTTTGATTTGGGACAGCTGCTCGGACACCAACGTGGCATGGAAGGCAGAAGCTTTATCTGCAGGAAATAATGATTCAGAAGTCATAACCCTGCTAGAAAGAGGAGTTAAGGCAGCTTTTTTTAGAAACATGGTCACTTTTTTCCCGAGTGTCCATTTACATTAATCCGTAAATGTCAGTGTTTGAATGCGCCTTTTGCCGAACTCGCTCTCCTCCCTTTTCCCATCACTTATCAGATTTATTTTCAATAAAAAGTAAGAAAATATCAATAGCTGATCTGATGACCGTGAGCGAGCGGTTTTAACCAGCTGGAAAATCAGTGAGAAACGGTAGTTTTCCAGCAGCCGAGGTGCAGGAATTTGATGATTCAACTCTGATTCCGATTCCTTACGGATTCCTTTAGTGTTTTTGAGGAAGTACATACTAATACCAACAGATACTATATAATTACATCCACGTTCTTAATCCGATTATGACTGACAAGCCAACAATGCTTTAACCCTCTGTCAAAGTAACGGCATAATATTATTTTATTTTACAGAACAAAAGTAAAATTATAAATCTAACATTTAAATTTTAATTTTTTTGCTTTCAAACATTAACGCAGAATCAGAATCTATATTTATATAATTACATCACAACTGCTGTGATTTTACCTGGAGAGTAACACTGTTTGAACGCTGGTTTTATTTCTGAACGTATTCGTTAAATGTCATCTTTATATCGCATCAATAAAAACATGTTTTTTTGTTATTTTTATAACAGTAGCATCAATAATCTCAACAAGAGGCAAGATAAATTGACACATTTTAATGTTTAAAATGGAGAACATAAAGGAGTTTATCAATTTTTGCATAAATTTAATTGTGTTTTTTTGTCTACAAAGACAAAAGTTAACGAATAATTACTGTCAATAAAGTAAGAAACCCACATCTTCTATCGTGTAATAATATGTATAATATTCACTTGCTTAGAGACTAAATTTATTTCCACAGAGCTTTTAGTACGTAAATAACATAAGATGGCAGAGAATTCAAATATTTATGACATACTCTGATTCCCGGCTCTTATTTCATTACTGTAAATCTATATCTTTGACTGTTACTCCACGAGTTCATCTCAGGCTCTTAGAATCAAGCATTTATAGAACATCTCATTTCAGCATGAATGTTTGTTACATTGAATTAATAAAGCTAAGCTAAGTTGAACACCATCGTTTCCCCTCACGATATGACAATATTTACGTGCAATCCATTTATCATTGGATCCAATATTGTAAAACTGACATTAAGGAAATATTTTTAAATATTGTAAGTAAATATCGTTTAAAAAAAAAAAAAAAAAGTTTGGTTAAAAACGATTAGCGTAAAATTAGAAATCGGTACAAAAAGATTATTGGTAAGACATTTATCGGCAAAAACAACCAATTATCGGTAAAAACAGACTATCGGTAAAACGATTATCTGCAAAAAAAAAAGGTTTCTCAAACTGATGATCAATACAAACAGACTATCTGCAAACACAACCGATTATCGGTAAAACAGACACAGTAAAAACAACCGATTATCGGTAAAAACAGACTGTCGGTAAAAACAACCGATTATCGGTAAAACAGACTGTCGGTAAAACGATTATCTGTAAAAAAAAAAAAAAAAAAGTTTCTTAAACTGATGATCGATACAAACAGAGTTTAAGAACATCAGTTTAAGAAACTTTTTTTTTTTTTTTTTTACAGATAATCGTTTTACCGACAGTCTGTTTTACCGATAATCGGTTGTTTTTACCGACAGTCTGTTTTACCGATAATCGGTTGTTTTTACCGACAGTCTGTTTTACCAACAAGTTTTTTACCAACAGTCTGTTTTTATTGATCATCAGTTTTAGAAACTATCTGCAAAAACAACCGATTATCGGTAAAACAGACTGTCAGTAAAACAACCGATTAATGGTTAAACTATTTATTTAAAAAAAAAATTAAAAATCAGACAGTCTGTTTTACCGATAATCGGTTGTTTTTACCGACAGTCTGTTTTACCAACAAGTTTTTTATTTAAAAAAAAAAAAAAAATCAGTCAATCTCTACTGCTAATCAAGTTTAAAAAAATGATCCTCCATTCCCATCTCTGTTGTTGAAGAACACATGAGCGGTTCTGTGTGCAGTATCTTACCTACTTCAGTGTCGAGAGCACAGAGACACAGCAGACACTTGGAGGCAGGTTCAGCGGTTTGACCCTGAGAGGGCATGACCGTGTGAAGCTTCTCGCTAGTTCTGGAGAGGAATCATTAAGACATCAATTAAATTTAGTCTTCAGAGGACACCGGCTGAATTCAGGCTCAGAGCTGTTGTTTTCAGATCAAGATGACCTGTAGATGGTGCTAACAGTGGACGGGAAGTCGGCCTGCAGGCTGGTGATGAAACTCTCGGTCAGTCGCTGGATGCTGGCTTTATCGTGGGTCTGAAATGAAAGTTAAACCACAATCAAATCTCAAATCGTGGCCTTCATTTTGAAAGTCTTGAATCATGATGGGAATCAGATCTGTAGTTTCAGGAATCAAAGTTTCATGTCATGTTGTGGATTTGGGACGTTAATGGCTGTTAAAAATATCTGACACACTCTTAAAAAGAGTTCATAAGGCGGGGGGTTGTAGTAAAGCCATAGAAGAACCACTTTCGGTTCTGTGAAGAACATTTTAATAATCTAAAGAGCCGTTTTACGCTTTAAAGAGCCGTTTGTGCAATGGAAAGATTCAGTGGATGTTAAAGTTTCTGGTGTGGTGATAAAAATAAAGCAGACGTCATCGAAGTGAGCCGATTGTGTTCTGTCGTGTACTAATGAATATAATGTATATTTACTTGGATAGACACTAAATTTAGTTCCACTGCGCTGCAAGTACGTAAATTACACAAGATTGCAGATTTGGGAGAGAGATTTGGAGAATTAAAGCGATCCGATATTACAAAACCGATATCCCATTTAAGGAAAAACTGTTAAATATTGGAAATAAATATCGGTCAAACTGATTATCAGTCCATCTCCACTGCTAAAAATCAAGCGTGCCAGACATCGTCCTGAAAAGTGAAGCCAAAGAATTGATTCGAAACACTGAAGCTTTACCAATCTTTTGTTTGGAATCAGTGGTTCGGAGCGCCAAAGTCACGTGATTTCAGTAAACGAGGCTTCGTTACGTGATAAGAGATTTGAAATGAATAGTTCACGTGACTTTGTCAGTTTGATTCACGCTCCGAATCACTGATTCGAATCAAAAGATTCGTAAAGCTTCAGTGTTTTGAAATCGTCCATCACTAGATATTGTGGATTTTTTGGCGCACAAAAAGTATTCTCGTCGCTTTATAATATTAATTGTAGTCACATGACCTGTTTTAAATATGTTTTAGTATCTGAAAGTGTAAATGATCTCACTGTCAATAGAGACTCACTGAACCATCGGATTTCATCAAAAAGATCTTCATCTGTGTTCTGAAGATGAACGAAGATCTTACGAGTGAAGAATTAATGACTGAATTTACATTTTTAAGGTGAACGAACACTTTAATCCTACCAAATACTTAAACGTAACTGCCTTAATAACTATTAATGAGCAGTAATTAGGAGTTTGAGGCAAAAGTTGTAGTTAATAGTGCCATAAACTAAAGTGTGACCAAACTTAAATGTGAGTAGCTTACAAATCAGTTCATTTTAACCTTTAATATTATAGTAACGTACCAGCTGGGCTTCCCTGTATAGTTTACAGCATTACTTGAGAGATTTTCCATATCCTGTACCTGATACATACAGCAATTAATAGATTGAATCGAATTGAAAGCTTGTGAATCGTGAAATTTCGCTCAACTTTGTAAAACAGACTGACGGATCCACACATGCATCCCTAACCAAGTTCTGAAGCAGCATGAGAGATATTCCTGACTGATCAGGAAGTGATGTAGAGACGTTTCTCTTGGCCTCACCTTGGTTTCCAGTCCCGGGATAAAAACTGAGGGCACATGAAACATCCTGCTGTAGGCGGCGATCTCTTTGGACGAATAGTCCCTCATGGGCCGCACCACCACCACGTCCCCGTACCGAGGATCGGAGAAACCCTACGAGACAAGCTTCATGTTGATGATGCTTTAGGGTGTGTTCACACTTTGGTCCGGAACAAAAAACAAACACAAAACATATAGTCCTGGTCCGCTTAGCGTTCACACTGACATTTTTAACAGCGAACCTAAAGTCACCGAACCAAAGGCATAGGGATACGGTCACGACCTGATTGGTCGGCTTTTATGACGTATATTTGGCGACGGAGCTCGCTTACCGAACATTCAAAACAACACTGTGTTCTGGATTAAACGCCATCATTTTATGCTTTATTTTTACCAGCTGAGAACTCACGAAGAGCTCATGAAATGTTAAAAACCTTCAAAACAGCTCCAGGATTTCCTCCGTTGTACACAGAAACAGAAACTTCACCTCCTCGTTGCTCCACGTTTGCCCTCGACTCATTTTGGATACACCGATCTTCCCGCGGCGTCAAATCAGCTGACTCGTAGCGTCACATCTTGTGACATCACGTCCTGTTTTTGGTTCGTTTACATGTCTTTGGTCCGTGTTGCGTTCATATATCAATCGAACCGCACCAGAGTTCGTTTGGAAGCGGACCGAGACCCATCTTTTTAGCGGCCTCGGTCCGCGTGTTTGGTTCTGATGGCAGCGTTCACATGTGTTCAAACGAACCGCACTCACTGAGCAATCGCACCAAACATGACGAGTGTGAACGCACCCTTAGTCGTAGAACAGCTCAAAACAAACTTTACTCACCGTGTCTGAAGCCAGAGCCGCCCCGCGACCCAGAGCGATATTACTGAGCAGTTTGACCGCCAGTCGTGAGCAGCTGTCGCCCATCATGACCTTCGAGTAGCTGTTCTCACGGGCAACGTGCAGAATCAGGTGCTGCCTGTAAAAAAACACAGTTAGAAACTTGAGTCTTTGATTATGATTGATTCAAAGATGTTACAATGTGTCTGATGGTGGAATTCTGCAGTCAATTCCTCTTTTATAGAAACAAAACAATAAAATTACACTAACATTTATGCCTTAATTTGCTTTCAAGCATTAAAATAAAGCTTTTATTGTGGCGTAGGGAGTGTCATATTCTGAATATATTTATAAGCGATTCTCGTTATGAATTTGGGAAGACGGCTGGTGCACGGTGTGAACGCAAACACAGCAGCATTTACAGTGAATCCAAACTGCAATCCAGTGCTTTATTTATTTATTTTTTTTTCATCATTTAGCAGACGCTTTTATCCAAAGCGACTTACAAAGGGAGCAATTAGGGGTTAGGTGTCTTGCTCAAGGGCACTTTAGTCACGGTATTGAAGGTGGAGAGAGTGCTGTTCATTCACAATCCCCACTTTCAATTCCTGCCAGTGTGGGAATCGAACCAACAACCTCCAGATTACAAGCCCGACTCCCTCACCACTAGGCCACGACTACCCCCTTTACTCTGAAACACGCAGCGCTTCGGACTATATTTTTATACAATTACATCACAGATGTTGTGATTTGATGATCGCACTGAGCCATTTCACATCCACGCGTTGAGAAAATACATTAAAAAGTTACCAGGAAACCACGAGTAACCATTTCAACGCCAATTTTTACTCGCATTTGGCGCTTTGAAAACTGGCTAACATGCCGATGGTGTCCTGCAGATGGCGCCGTGAGCTCGTGCGGAATCCGTTTTTATTACCAAGTACACGTACAAGGAGTTCGCTTTGGTGTGCGGGTGCTTTAAAACGAAATAATAAGGCCAGGAGCAGCTGGAAAAAAACTTTTTGTGGCCGGAGGTTTTTGTCTTTATAGACCGCAGTCGTCTGAAAGACCTCAAAGAGTTTATGTCCAGAGTGAGAGTGATGGAGCGCGATCTTAACTGCCCTCCTCAGAGTCCTTGAAGTGTCCAGATCATGAAGAGACGGCAGTCTGCTTTTATCCTTGCCAGATGGTGATAGAGGAGGTTAGTATTCACTCCATGATCATCATCCTCCTTCCGATGTTTAAGTCCCACTTCCGATAACAATGGTTCCCAGGAAGCGGAAAGATTCCATAATCTTAACTGGGAAGTCATGGGGTGTATAGGGCTGGATTCTTCCTAAAATCCACCACCACTTCCATTGTTTTCACAGTATTAAGCTCTAGATTGTTCTTACTACACCAGGATACCAGATGATCACCTGTAGGGAACCTCACGAATCCGAGCCGGAAGGAAGGTTTTTAATAGACACTGTTGTTGTTGTTATTTATTTACACCGTGAAACCATCGTATAAATGCAGTATATCACTCACAGCCGTGAGATACGGCTGTATATCACATTACCTACGGCCGAATCATGCTGATATACAGCCATATCGCACAGCTACTCGTGTGACATCGCTCCTGTATCGTACAAACTCCATGTAACGAGTCCAGCGAACGTTCAATCATAAACTTTAATCCAAAAATAAACAAGCACGGACGATGGATGACTGCTGCATACGCTCGATATATACCATATAATTTTAGATTGTTTTAGATTACCAAAGTGATTACTTTGAGTTTTAATGTCATTTAAACAATACTGATGATCCACGACTGTTTTCATGTTTTGTAACAGTTGTTTGAGTCCCTTGTAATTGTAAAAACGGTAATTGCAACTTTTTATCTCACAATTCGACTTTTTTCCTGGCAATTGCAAGTTTGCATCTCATAATTCTGTATTTTTTTTTTTTTCAAAAATCCAAGATTTAAACTCACAACTGCGTTTTATAAAATCAGAATTGGGAGATATAAATTCATAATTGTAAGTTATAAAGTCAGAATTACATGATCATAACCTGCAATACTGACTTTTTTTTCTTGCAATTGCGAGTTTATATCTCAACTTCTTGCAATTCTGACTTTTCTTATATATCTCATAATTCTGACTTTTCTCAATATTGTGAGTTTATATCTCATAATTGTGACTTTTCTCAATATTGTGAGTTTATATCTCATAATTGTGACTTTTCTCAATATTGTGAGTTTATATCTCATAATTGTGACTTTTCTCAATATTGTGAGTTTATATCTCATAATTGTGACTTTTCTCAATATTGTGAGTTTATATCTCATAATTGTGACTTCTCAATATTGTGAGTTTATATCTCATAATTGTGACTTTTCTCAATATTGTGAGTTTATATCTCATAATTCTGACTTTTCTCAATATTGTGAGTTTATATCTCATAATTCTGACTTTTCTCAATATTGTGAGTTTATATCTCATAATTCTGACTTTTCTCAATATTGTCAGTTTATATCTCATAATTCTGACTTTTCTAAACATTGTGAGTTTATATCTCATAATTCTGACTTTTCTCAATATTGTGAGTTTATATCTCATAATTCTGACTTTTCTCAATATTGTGAGTTTATATCTCATAATTCTGACTTTTCTCAATATTGTGAGTTTATATCTCATAATTCTGACTTTTCTCAATATTGTGAGTTTATATCTCATAATTCTGACTTTTCTCAATATTGTGAGTTTATATCTCATAATTCTGACTTTTCTCAATATTGTGAGTTTATATCTCATAATTCTGACTTTTCTAAACATTGTGAGTTTATATCTCATAATTTTGATTTTACAACTTTATAAGAATTGCAACTTTATATCATGCAATTCTGAGAAAAAAAGTCAGATTTGTGAGATAAAAACCTTATTTGTGTCTGTTACATAATTATTAGTATTCCAAAGTATTCTAAAGTATTTAGATTAAGTTACTAAACTTGAGTAATGTAACGAAATACGTTACAAATTACTTGTTAAAGCATGTATTTTGTAATCTGTAGTGAAATACATTTTTAAAGTAACCCACCCAGCTCTGCATATAATGAATCCACTTCATCTTAAAGGGTTAATTCACCCCAAAAAAACTCATTTTATGTGACGCGAGTGCTTTGATTGTGCAAAAAATTATTTACCGCTTTATTTACAAAACGCTCAATGCGTAATGATGCGTGCTGTGTTGATGCGTGAGCAGACGTTACTACGTGAACGTGCGTCGGATATTAATATTTAGTAAATAAAACTGATCACGTGGATTACTTTAATGATGTCTTTACTATCTTTCTGGGCCTTGAAAGTGGTAGTTGTGTAGAATGGAGACCGAAAGCTCTCAGATTTCATTAAAGAGATCATGACGGTGAGCAATTAATGACATAATTCTCATTTTTTGGTGAACTAACCGTTACAGTACAGGAGTTTGTGAAGGCGTACGTCTCCAATCACTCGCTGCTCAATCCAGTGAGGCTTTAAGCTCTATGAGAGACTGACTCAACGCTTAAACACTTCAAACATCGGCTCTTCAGCGATGATTCAGTCCAATGTCACACGAAGTGATCAGAGACAGGAAGGGTGAAGGGGTGCGTGACGCAATAAAAGCATCACAAAGAGCTGGAGGATTGTGACTCAGCTTCATTGTCATTAAATTTAAAAAAGAAAAAACGGCACATAAAGTGCTAATAAATCATCTTGGCACTTTTGGAGAAGTTTCTGCCTGTCGAGCTACTCATCATTTAAAGTCGTTCAGCCACATTCAAGCAAATACTTTTCTACTGAACACAGAGACTAGAGGATATAATCAATGTTTTGTGAGATGAAGTGAAATGTGCTTTACGCTTTCCTCAGAGTTGAGAGGTCTAAGAAAGCACAGAAGCTCACCTCAAGGTCTGTAGCATATCCTCTTTGACGGTCAGTGTGTTCAGAGACGAGAAGAGCCTCTGTAACGCCAGCTTGTGTTCAGGTGGATATTCGGACTCCTGAGCCGCTGCGCCGGCTGCATCCTCCTCCGCCAGCTTCTGTTTCTCTCTGATGTACTGATCCACCGCTTCTTTATAGCCGGGATTGGACGGGTCTGGATCAGACGTGCCAGGCACCAATACAGAGGTGGGCAGACTGAAAACCTGAGAAACGGTCAAGAGCGAAGCATTACACAAGTACCATGATTCATGTGGTTTAAAGGAGTACTTCACTGCTGGCAGAACGAGCTTTCAATAAAACTTGGCTGTAGAAAGGTTGAAACTGAGAAAAAAAGGCTGTAGTCTTCGCTTTTGCCAAATGGGTAACAAAAATGAAAAGCCTCCTATTGGACAGGCTTGACCAGAGTCAAATAGCGCCTTGCTTTAGTAGGAAATACTTCGTGGCAAACTTTTCTTCATAATGTTGTGGAAGGAAAATCTCAACATTTCAACTGGACGGCAGTGTTTTAGGTCAGGGCTTTTCCATCTTTTAGATCCATGGACCCCTGAATATGATCATCCTTGAACGAGGAACCACCATCCAAAACTATATATTTTCATGTATAAAGACCCAATTAATACTATGAAAAATTCATATTTTAAATGTATTGTTAGATGCAAGTTAGTTTGAATCAAATCTATTAATTTATTATTTCTTTCTTTATGTGAAATTATTTATTTTAATATTTTTATTTTAATCAATTTGTTTATTAAGTTTAATAATTTTATTTACTTTTAGATTTAGTTTTACATTTTTCTTATTTGCATTTATTTAAAATTATTTTAATCATTTATTTATTTAATGTTTTTATTTATGTAGATATTTATTCTTGTTTAAATAAAATTGAAATTTATTCTAATCAAATGTATTATTTATTACCCGATTTTTTTTAACTTATTTCTTTGACTCGTTTCTATTCGTTTATTTTATTTTTTTCTAATATATTTAATTTATTTGAATAATATTATTTAAGTATTTTTTTTCTTTTAATCAAATGTATTAGTTAGTTATATTATATATACATATAAAATTCATATTTTAAACGTAGTACTGTATTGTTAGATGCAAGTTAGTTTTAATCAAATCTATTAATTTATTATTTCTTTCTTTAAATGAAATTATTTATTTTAATATTTTTATTTTAATCAATTTGTTTATTAAGTTTAATCTAATTTTATTTACTTTTACATTATTGTTTTACATTTTTACATGTGGCTTTTCTTATTTGCATAAAATTATGTTAATAATTTATTTATTAATTTATCAAATGTTTTTATTTATGTAGGTATTTATTTTTGTTTAAATAAAATTTAAATTTTAATTAATAAATTTATTTAATTAATCAAATGTATTATTTATAACCCAAATTTTTTTTTCTTTTTTTTTCTTTGACTTGTTTATTTTAATTATTTTTATTCTAAATATATTAATGTATTTGAATATTTTTATTTTATTTTTTTATTTTAATCAAATATATTATTTAGTATAATATATATATAATATAAACTTATATTTAATTAAGTATTATTTCAATTATTATTTTTTTATTTTACACTGCTTTTCTCTAAATTTTTCCACGGATCTGACGGTCGGTGGGGATACAAAAATGTGGAAATATAATCTGTAGTTTTCACAAACGCCCTGGAGCTGTCAAAAGTCAAAAAAGTGAATTTCACGAGTAAATATTCCTCATTACATACTACCAACACTGTAACAACACAAAGCGGGTTGAAAACCGGTGGCGCATGGACTATTTTAATTGGCACACAGAGGATCCCGTTTACCTGCTCCAGAGGAACTATAAAGTAAGGGAAGCCCGTCTCCGTGAAGATGCTCTTGAGCTGATCGACAGACCTCTGCCGCTCCTCTGAACTCCGCCCACAAGCGCCGCCGTCTAAGAGAATAGTCCAATGTTTAATGCCAAAGCATGAGACACGGGAATAATGCCCAATCTATCCTAAACAAAGAGCTTTACCATCAATGTATATGATTCCAGGCATAAATCTCAACTTTTTGGGAGCATCCCGACTCAGCCCCTAAAAAAATGAAAGCAGAAAGTCACATTTAATCATATCTATAAAAGATAACAATGTCATTATTCAGCTTAATTCAGTTCAATAACAGAGTCGATGTACAAAGTACATCACCAATCATCATCACAAATGTTCCAGATTCATGTTTGGATTTATTACAAATCCAACTTGACCACTTTGCACTAGTATGGCCTTGGTTTTGTAGAAGAAAAAGGTCTGGAGAACAAGGAAAAACGTGGTTATTTACCTCTTGAACTTGTGCGAGCATCGAGCAAGAGGCCGCGCCACCAGAAACAGCGAGAAGAACCTGAGAAGAGCAGGTGTGAAGGTCAGGGAACAAAGAACTCAGCTCAATATGTTATTTTAAAGGTTCCTAATTCCGTTTTGAAGGTCTCCTACATGCATGAATCGAGGAGATAAACCAAATCGCCAAAAATAAAATTACATTTTCGCATAATATCCATCAGCTCTTTTCTCAGTGTCTGAAATGGTTCGTTTTCACGATTCAGTCTCTCTAAACCCCGCCTTTCCGAGAGCTACTCTGCTCTGATTGGTCAACCGCTTACAGTGCGTGTCAGAAACCAAAAGCTCATTAGCATATCTGAATTCCAGATACACAGTGATACGAACAGTAAGGAAGTTTGTTGGTAAATCTAATCATTTATTTCCGGTTTCAGATACAACTACAGTGATTGAGGGCGGGGCAAAGTAGATGTTATTCGCAAGCAGCCAATGAAAACCATAGGCTGCCATTATGCAAATTAGATGTTATTTACCTTCTAGATTAGGATTATTTACCTTCTCCTGGGGAAAGATGACACGATTCTTTCCCAGCATGGCTCGAAATTTGTGTATGAAGTACTCCTTGAAGCAGGACCTAGTCAACAACAGATCGTGTTTTTGACAAGACCGCATCCCTTAATGAAGCGTAATTGTGAAGATTAATGGGATCGCCTACCGGCAAAATGCATCGCTGACACGAATGATGAGCACGGCCGTTCCCTCCTTACATTTCACACACTTCCTGTTATGCCTGAAAATGTCACAAATAAAATAAGTTTGTGCACTTTATCAATGAGAATAGTAGAACTACAGTATTCTTTCAAGGTAAACACTATGTAACTTCGGTCATTCTAGCGGCTACTCCCTGATGGCTTTGTCGGACAAGATGGCGGATTCGGGGTTATGATTGGTTAGATCGCCTGTCAATCAAACTGTTTGCGAAGGGGCAATTCCTCAACCTCGTCTTTCCACAACTTCGTTCATTTTCAGAACACAAATTAAGATACTTTTGATGAGTTTTATGACATATGGTTATGAAGCGACGAAAATACTTTGATGGCAAAAACAGTCATTATCCATTCGCAGCGAAGCTTTCGCGTTTACCTCAGAACGCTGCTTCAGTATTGGCCACAGCTGATCACGTGACCAGCACGACGCATAAAAGCCGTTGTTTACCTTCTTTCGCACAGTATTCTCGTCACTACATAGCATTAAAAGTTATGTTAAAACGTCGACTGTTTTTAACAATGTCTTTAGTATGTTTCTGGACCTTGAACGAAATTGCTGTCTACGGACGAGTCATAAACCTCATCAAAAATATCTTCATTTGTGTTCTCAAGATGAACGAAGGTTCATTACGGGTGTAGAACGACACGAAGGAGAGGAATTAATGACACAATTTTCATTTTAGTGTGAAATAACTCTTTAATAAACCAAACGGCTAGCGTCTTGCGGAGGAACACTATAGCCGGAGCTACTTCTCTCTGTTTATGTATATGACGAATCACGCAGGTCATGTGCTACTCCGCAGCGGCCCCGCCAGGACTAAAATAGTCCGAATGTAAATGCATATTTTAGGCGTACCTTAATAATTCCGGATAAGACAAAACCACGATTTGAAAGATGGGACCGCTCATAATATGCATTTTGAACCTAAACGCTACAGCGTACCTTTAAATAAATACCATCATCGAATTATGTTTACAACGTGATGGTGCTATATTATGGTGTCACATCGCCATTTCAAAATTATAATGGTGCAACCATCATTATATTGTCCAAAACATGGTTCTCAAATTTGACACACTCACGTCAGCACAGGTATCTTCTCCTGTTTACACTCCAGATCATGATAATCCTCTTCAACTTGACACATGACGGCTTCAAATTCACAAACTAAACTAAATGAAACGAAACACTCGATGTCGCTCTTCAAATTCTCTAAAACTTATTCAAGAGAATCGTCAAAAGCCTTCATAGCGGCACAAACTTGTAGTCACATGTGTGTACACAATTTTCCTGACCACTTTTGATGACGTACAAAAGCCACGCCCATTATTTTCGCGTATTGTTTACGCTATGTTTATGTTTCACTCTAGCATCGTCTGACATTGATGTTTTACCATCTTAAAGTGTCATTTTTATTTTGTGCGCGTGTTTATACGATTAAATACCTCAAACACGTGCAAAAAATGGGCTAAAAGGAAACCGACGTTTTATTATTTTAAATAGAAACTTTTACATGTCTGCAATTTCTGTCTTAAAGTTTGCAGTCAAAAAACAAAATATGATTTTATAACGTCCCAACAACCTTATTTGTAACATTCGCTACATTTTTCGTTGACGCCATCTATCTGTGCTCCATGGAAGTGTTGCGAATGCGATGTCTGGGAAATGTAGTTCTTTGAACGTGCCGCTGTGAGAGTGATACCGCTGTAAAAACTACAACTCCCATTGTTTTGTTCGTCTAATCGGATCGAGACCGTTCCGTTAAAGCTACCATGTAATGTTTACTTCTTTGGAACAACGGCGTGTCCTCCTCGGTTAACGGTGTTGGAGATTGCAGATGCGGTGTCTAATGTCGTGTAAATCACATTTTCCCTCCGATACATTCGTTAAAAACACGGAATCCTATTTGCATCGGCAGTATTAGTGGTTGATCCTGCTGTCCGTGTTCATGATGGCGATGTTCCGCAGTTTTGTGTCGGCTGCTCAGCTCAGGCAGCATCAGCAGCAAAATGGAGCCGCTGCAGCCGCACCTGGGGAAAGCCTGGAGAGCCAGTTCTCCTGTCCCATCTGTCTGGAGGTCTACCACAAGCCTGTCAGCATCGCGAGCTGCGCCCATACGTGAGTATTAAAACATCCCTTCAGCGTTTCCGACGATTTAGAGGGAAAAAACATCAATTTTGGAGAGCTCACTTTGGCATTCGCGTTCGTGCATGTATAGCACTTCCTGTGTTTATTGCAAAAAATATTCACCACAAATACACAGAATTCACCTATCCTATTGTTTGAGATGCCCACACAGTCATTGTTCCTGAGGAATAATTATGTAATATCCCTTTTTAAAGATGAAAAACTGTTCCCTTTGTGCTTGCACGACTTCAACATCATCTTTCTTTGTCAGTCTTAATGAAAATGATGCTCGACATTGGCGTCTTTTCATCTGTTTATGCGCTTCGGGAGCTTATAATTTTCTAGACCGTGTTTGAGAAAGTATAAAAACATTATATATATTCCTCAGTTAAGAGTTTCACTTCCCATCTGTGCGAGAGAACAAAGCGAGATGTGATATTTCATAGCGATGTCTGAATCATTCGAACCGATTCGCAAACAAGACCGAATCTGTCTGGGAACCGAGCGGATCGGTTTATCGGCTGTATTAGTGCGCGCGCGTTGATTCAAAATACAGATTTCTGTCATTAAAAAAAACATATTCGGTTGTAAAATGTTATAATGAGACGCTATTGAGGCGAATCTTGCTATTGGGAGCGTGTGTATGTGTTTTAAAGGACCAGAAATGAGCTTGGCGGGGGATTTACGTGACAGAAATGCATACGACCACCCCCCTCCCCGAGCTCGAATGATTAAATTGATCACTGGATCGAATGTTCAAAAGAACCGATTCGCTAAAAGAGTTGGACTTCCCGACGTTACCTATAATATCTTTTGAATTATAACTTGTGATATTCAACTGTAGCGACTGTAAAAAAAAAAAATTGTTAGTGGTGTTTCTGGAACAACATTAACTCCAGTGAAAAATACAAAGGAACACGACTGGACGGCTTTAGTGAGGGAAAGAACTACAATCCCATGAGGCATTGCGAACAGCAGAATCGATGTTGAAATATAAAACATATTGATTGTATATTAAAACAATAGATTTTTATTTAATCGCAAAATTGCTTGTACTATATTCAAATATTTAAGTATTTTAAGAGCGACTCGATTACGTCGTTCAGCAGTGGGTGGAGCTAAAGAGGCGGTTTGCTTTTTTTCAGCTCTCTGATTGGTGAAAGTTTCTGTAGAGCATTATGGGTAACTGACAGAATTGTGTTGGAGAAATATAAAACTCATTGTAAAAAATGTAGATTTTATATATATATAATATACCTTAAGTTTATTGCAAAATATGCTTATATAAACAAACATTAATATTTTTAAAGCTACTATTATATCATTGCGACGCTTCATGGAAGTGGGCGGAGCTAAAGATGCACGTTTTGGCTCTAATTGGTGGAATTTTCTGTACAGCATTATGGGTAATGTGGTTTTTCACCACCACTTCTATTGTTAAACATGATCATTTTAAGACTTTTAAGACTAAGTTGCAATAATGTGGACTGACAGAATTATGATGGAGAAATATAAAACTCATTGTAAATTTTGATTTTTTTATATATATATATATATATATACTTTAAGTTCATTGCAAAATATGCTTATATAAACAAACATTAATATTTTTAAAGTTACTATTATATCACTGCGGCGCTTCATGGGAGTGGGCGGAGCTAAAGATGCATGTTTTGGCTCTAATTGGTGGAATTTTCTCTACAGCATTATGGGTAATGTAGTTTTTCACCACCACTTCTATTGTTAAACATGATTATTTTAAAACTAAGTTGGAATTATATGGGCTGACGGCTTCAACAGACGCAAATATCATTGATCAACAACCTCGCAGCTCACTGTAGGGCTGTGTTTAAAGGTTTATAGTTAAAAATCAATTTCCCTTTCAAGAAAATAGATGGAGTTTTTACTTGCCGACGGTTCCGCTCTATTGGGTTGAAGAATTGAAGACATTTTCATAGAGGAAAAAAAAGAAAATCCAGACATAAGGCGTTTGAAAAAATACGCCAGCTGCTCTGGATGGCTGAATCGGTCGCTCTTTGATCCATGGAGGATATCGTGCTCCATAACAATAGATCATTTAGAGACTAACCTGAACTGGCAGCAACTCTTCACTCGAGTTCATCAGATAAAGGCATAGTTTTGATTTAAATACAGGTCAAATACAGTAATTTCTCGTTATCTGACGTGTTTTTGGTGCTGTGAAGCTCGGAGGCTCGTGTGGAGCGTCACCGGGAGGAGATGCTGATCGCTGAAACGCCCAGGGCCTTGACCTTTACTGCCCTTTCAGAAAAAAATGAATTTTTGATGAGGGAAACACTGTAACCTTCACCCAGCTGCTGTAAATCCTTTTTTTTCCTTGATAACTGATGTTTAACCCTGTAAAGCCTGATGAATATTATCATATTTGATACATCAGACTTTCCATATGTTGAGAATATGGAGGAAATACGGTTATAATGATGCTCTACCCAACCTGAGGCCTGTTGCATGGAGCTGGTTTGAGATTACTTGACATTGGTTTTGCTAACTTGCATGTTTTATTTTGTGTTCGAGATCGCGAACCCGAACTGGACCAATCGGCTTTGAGTGACATACGTGTGATGCAGAAAGCCACTCCCCTTAAATCCCTTAAATTTAAATTTAAATTCAAAACATTTTTCACAAAAATCTTCAACAGAGACGTGAATCAAACTGGCGCTCTGTGATTGGCTGTTCGGTGCTGATGTCACACTTTCATTCGCACACAGATGGCCGATATAAAGCTGCCGAGTATTTGAGTTCATATTTAATAAACTACAGATAATTAACTAAGTTAACAGACTTAATTGTTTAACAGTTCTATCTAGTAACGTATTAGACAAAGCTGTTAAACGGAGACCGTAACTAGTGAAGATGGCACTGGCGGCATCAAAATAAATGTCCTGATTCCAAACAGAAAAACTTATTGGCTGATGCCAATATTTATTTATTTCTTTAAAAAAGGCAAATATTGGCCTTGGCGATGTATCGGTCGCCCACGATTAATCACAAGCTCTGGGTTGACGGAGAACAATCTTGTGATCCCTCTGAACCGGATCTAAACCAGGATCAAGGTCTGGTTTTGTCAACTCTAAACCTACACTGAACCTAACTGAAAGTTCACGTCTTTTGGAGAGGGATGAAAAATGGCCCTACAAAGACCAGAACCAAGTCGAAAAGTGTTAAAAGCGACGTAATATACGTCTCTGGTGTCTCCAGTGAAGTTTCAGCTCAAAATCCCCCATAGATCATTTATTATAGCTTGTCAAATGTGCCCCGTTTGGGTCGTGTCCAGAAGGGATACAGCTACGAGGCAAAATCTAAAGCTAAATAACCGTAAATTAAATGCGTTGCTTATCAAATTTTGTTTTATAAACATCGACACCTACACCCAACCCTTAGAATACTGCGAATACAGTTATTAAATTAAATAAATAAATATTAAATGACGCGCATGCCCATATCCCTTCTAGTCTTTACTCTGTTTTTGTGTGCGTCCCTTTAAATGCAAATGAGCTGCTGCTCCAGAAGAGGGCGGAGCTTTAACAGCTCAACAACAACAAAGCTGGAGAATCTCACGCAGACAAAATGAGGAAAGTGTTCAAACTGATGGAGAGACTCAGGAAGAAGTTCAACTTTTAGATTGAAGTTAGTTTTAGTGTTATGAAATCTGGTGCTCGTGAGAAGGGAAGTTGAAGCTCTAGCCTGATGACAAAAAGAGCCACGCCGGCTCAGCTTGTCTACATACTCATTTTCTAATGCATCAACCTGCCGAATACAGATTAGATGGGTTTTATAAGTAGACTAAAATAACTGTCCTAATCCTTATCACGCTATGCCAACACCACCATATGTTCCTGCCAGAGATGCAGGTGAGATTGTGGCACACTGATTTAAACTGTGGTTGACCGCCTTCATGAATGATGTGGGCTGGCGTTTCTGATGCCGTCTTTGGATTTGCACAGAACTGCCCACACTCGTATAACACATTCATGGACTGTGAAGTGCTGTGGCTCATCTCAGGAGTAGGAGGCATATGGCTACAGACTTATCCGTGTTTAAGCCTTTATTTTATTTAATTCAGAAGCGATTTGGTAGCTCGTCTGTGATCTTCGAGATCAGATCCATTTTGCGTCCGAATCATTTTTACAGGATATATTTAATATGTGCCGTTTTGTAAAGTTAATAACATATTTTACTTTGAAGAACCGTGTTTTAGTTGTTTTTTTGACATCATGGTTATTATGTAGAGACACCCAAGTAAATCATTCATATGTCGATTTCCAGTGTGTAAACACTGAGGCTCACGATCAAAACATCACTCTGATTGTTTGAACATCCTGACAGCGCATCAGCTCAACCACCGAGGTCTGTTTGTTCAACTAATGGCAGATGAACGAGTGTTCGGAAAGCCCGTTTGGATCCTATGACTTTATTCTGCTTTTTCTCAGTTTTTCTAATGAAAATATTAGCTGTAAGTCCAGAGCAGAACTCTGAGCAGCAGTGTTTCGATGTCGAATGAATCCGCGTTTCGAGCGAATCAATCGGGTCACCCAATGATTCAATGGCCCATTCATTAAGAGAGCTGAATGAATGAACGAATCGAATGAATGATTCATTAGGTGTCAAGTCGAACACGCCTAATAACATTCTCTTTTAGACGTTTACCAACACCTACTAGCAGTTTTTGTTCTTATTTAGCGCATAATTTCATTTAAAAAAATCATTTTAAAAATTAAAATTCTGTTAACATACATTTGCTCACTCTCGTGTCGTTTCAAACCTTTATGACCTTCTTTTCATTTGCGGAACATAAGATGTTTTGATGAATGTTGATGCAGATGCAGCTTCTGAACAAAAAAGCCTAAAAGTTTATGTAATAATGTTGAATCAAATTAAATATTAGCTACTTTTTTAATGTAAATTGATGCTTTTTACGTTTAACACAATAATGACTTTAAACAATCTTTTGCGGGTAATTTCTCAGTTAATTAATCAGCACATCACGTGATTAATTAGATTAAACATTTGAATATCTTGGCAGCTCTAGTTGAAATGTTCAGGCTGATCTTGACCTCATCGGACGGCTGGTAGAGTTTGGATCTTAATGTTCTGTGTTCAGTGACGCATTCAAGCACACCCGCTTTCTCTGGAGCTGCTGAATTATTCACCGCAGTTGAATGAGATGATTGAGGCGGGAACTGAAGGTGAGGCAGAGAAAAGTGAGTGGATGAGAGGAATTAGCAGCTGATAAATGAATGGAAGTTTAGATTTGATCAAATCTTGGTTATAGCCATATATATATATATATATATTTCAACCATAGAAGACTCTTGCAAATAGATTCTGTCTTCCGTTTGTATTTCCACAGCATGAAGGTAAGATCTTACGTATTTATGAATGAATCACTCGTTGTTAAATCACTATTAAGTTACACTATTAAGCATTATTAGCGCCGCTTTTGTGCTGTTAACCTCTGCAGTGTGAAACGAAATGGTGTTAAAACGTTACGACTAGTTGCTTAGCAAACGCCAGCCAGTTGCGTGCCTCATATCCACATGCTTTTAACTCTGCGCGCTTAACAATTGCAGTGAAAAAGAAATTTTCATTCTTGAAAATATATAATATGAAGATGCGCAGTGATATGTAAACATATCAAACGCGGCGTTCGTCCAATCACTGACACTGACACCGCAAATATGCAAATAAGGACGTTAACTGAGGGAATGGACAGTTCATGAAGACCCAGGATTAATAGTTAACCCTGGGTAAATTAGGTGCAATGTGTAACATGAAGCAAGATGACCCAGGATTCTAAACCCAGGGTTAACTATTTAACATACATTTGCTCACTCTCGTGTCGTTTCTTTCATTTGTGGAACATAAGATTTTTTTGATGAATGTTGGTCGCTAATCTAAATGCCAATTCAGACGCAGCTTCTGAACAAAAAAACCTAAAAGTTTATGTAATAATGTTGAATCAAATTAAATATTAGCTACTTTTTTAATGTAAATTGATGCTTTTCACGTTTAACACAATAATGACTTTAAGTGATCTTTTGCGGGTAATTTCTTTAACTATCAGTTTAAACTATCTTCCGTATCCTTTCCTATAATTTTTACTGCTAAAGAGGAGCAATAGTTCCCTGCTTCCTTCAAAAGACAATTTAACACAGACTGCAGAAAATCTGGAAATATATTTTGAAGAGAGAGCAGTGGACCACATCAGCAGGAGTTAGACTAGCACAGCTCATTCCAGAACCAATACCACTCCACTTATTGTCATTATTTTCATCTACTGAGGTGAACCATGTTCTTACAACAGTGTTCCTCTAGTACACTGCTTCCCAAACTGTGGCTGTGGGCCCCCGGTGGGCCGTAGCGGTATTGCAGGGGGGCCGTAGCTAGTCCAAATCAATATATTAAAATTAAAATATTCCAATTGTTCTAAAATTAGATTTTTTTTGAAAGTATGTAAGGTTAGTGTTATGGATTTAAATATATTTGTAAAGAATGTTTACATCATAGTTCACATGAAATTCTTACAAACTTGTTAATAAATGTATTTGTGGGTAAATGTCGGTATATATTTTTTAACGGCGGGGTCGTGGAATGATTTTGGGGGGCCTTACCCCTCTTAAGTTTGGGAAGCTCTGTTCTAGAATATTCTGTTTGACCTCGTGTAAACGCAGTACTTTGATAAAATTGATGCTCATAATATGTATAAATACGTGCCGTATGCGGGAGTTTCGAACGCACCAGAGACCGGGTTCAATCCCCACCGAGGGCAGCGTCTCACTTGTGAGTCGCTTTGGATAAAAGCGTCCGCCAAAATGAATAAATGAAAGCCGATTTTAACGGCAGTAAACACTTTAATCGCATCTATTCGACGTTGACGTACGGATGACGTGTCGTGCTCCTCCAGTCATGCGCAGATTCGTACACATGGTGGTAAAGTATAGCGGTAGAGATTATCGTCTCTATCCTCGCAAACACAGTCATTTATGTCTAAGTGAATGTAAACAGTTGAGAAAGAAAACGTGTAACAGTATATTGGATCAGTGCATTCGGTCTTAAAGGAATGAATCAATAATATATAGAATAAGCTGCACAATGACACCATTTTCTTATTAATGTAAAGCTGCTTTGCCACAATTTGCATTGTAAAAAGCGCTATATAAATAAAGATGACTTGACTTAAAGTGACAGTAGTCGATGTTCATCAAATAATCTCATTGCTCTTGACTGAAGCTTCAAAGTGTTAGTTCACCCCACAATTAACATTTTGTCATTAATTGCTCGCCCTCGTGTCGTTCCACACCCGCAGTGATGAAATCACTGTGAAGTCTCTCTTTTACTTCCTGTCACGTGTGAAAGCTTGTTAAATGATTGTCTGTTATTTCAGAGCCTCAAATTTCCTGCCCAAACCCCCGTCTGGGACATTGTGTCTGTTTAGGAGTCAGTCTCTTCTCCCCTGATGTTTACCAAGCTATGGAAATAGCTTCATTCTCCTAAGGGAGGAAGGGCAGGCATCATACTCGGCCTTAAGCTGTGAAATACAGGGATTGTAGGGGAAGAAGCCCAAGTAGCCTCAAGCCCAACTCGCCACCAGCACCTGTTTTCATTTGCTCTCATTATGTCTGTGATACTCAACAGCAGCACAATGGAGCAGGAGAGAGTCAGCAGCACTCACACTAGAAACAAGGTCAACTCTCTCTCTCTCTCTCTCTCTCTCAGTGAAATATTTTGCTGTATTTGATGGAATTATTTTTTCAAAATCATAAATGTTTACAACACTTCAAAAACATGTTGTAAATAGACATCAATATCGCTCTAATCGCTTTCACATTTAAATGCATGTATGATTAATCTTAAAAAGATGGCGATCTCGATTCAATCACCCATGCGATCTTATTTTATTAATGACAACGTCTTTTAAACCTTTGACAAAATCATACCTGAACATTCAAATATGTGTTGGTGCTGCCAGAGAGAGCAGTTTGATTAGTTATTTATGCGTTACAAATATTCAAATGATCGCAGAAGTACTGAGATTTAAGTTTTAAGTTAGTGTATAAACACTGATGTCTACGATCAAAATAGACTCTTTTGAAACGAACTTGGCGCGTCAAATAATGGTTGCATCGTATCTTATTCCACTAGGTGGCGACAAGTGACTGTTTGTCATTGAATCATTCACTCAAAAGATTTGTTCAAAAACAGAGTCATCGAGTAATGAAACAAGTGTTTATTAATGAGTCATTTAATTCATTTAAACATAATCGTTAGATTAGTCGACTAATCGGGGGGGAAAAAATAATCGTTAGATTAGTCGACTAATCGGGGGGGGAATAATCGTTAGATTAGTCGACTAATCGGGGAAAATAATCGTTAGATTAGTCGACTAATCGGGGGGGGGGAAATAATCGTTAGATTAGTCGACTAATCGGGGGGGGGAAATAATCGTTAGATTAGTCGACTAATCGGGGGGGGGGGAAAATAATCGTTAGATTAGTCGACTAATCGGGGGGGGAAAAATAATCGTTAGATTAGTCGACTAATCGGGGAAAATAATCGTTAGATTAGTCGACTAATCGGGGGGGGAAAAATAATCGTTAGATTAGTCGACTAATCGGGGAAAATAATCGTTAGATTAGTCGACTAATCGGGAAAAATAATCGTTAGTTGCAGCTCTACTGCATCTATATAGTTTGCACATTTACAAGAATGTAAACAGGAAATAATCTATGATGCTACCAAATACGTAAAGGTTTGTTAGTCTTGCCTAAAATCTGTTGATCGCAATCTAGGAGCTTAAACTACAGGATCATGCTCATTTTCTCCAAATTTCAATGGATCACGTGTAGTTTATTGCTACACTCGTCTGCCTCAATAATGTAATTTCTTTATCGCAAACTGAAATTAATTTCATGACTTTTTTTTTGTGTTTTAAAGAATGGTAAATGCTTATTTGACCAAAACTACGAGAATGTTAATTACAGAATGACACGACTCTTTGAATTTTTAGGAATCTAGTAAACGCTTAGAGACTGACCTTCACTTCCTGTTCCCCCACGAGTCAGTCAAGCGTAGACGGTGATGGAGCGGCTCTTGATCGGCCCTGGATTCAACAGTGCCATAAAACGCGGTGTAAGCCCGAAGGAAAAAAAGCTCGCAGTGATTCATTGCTTTTACAGTCCCATAAACTCTTGCCTCATCCGTCAGAAAGTGACAAGGCTTCCACCGCAAGTTCACTCGCCATTTTTTGCTGATGCCGCCATGTGTTTGGACCCGAGCTGAGTCACGCCAGATCCCTGATAGCTTTTGTTCAGATATTCACAGGCCTGTTTCCTGCCAGCCGGAGTTCAGTGGTTCAGAATCGCTGTTCTCCTCAGAGACTTATGGAGTTACCAAACATTTAGCGGACGCTTTTATCCAGCGCTGCTTATAGTACAGGAACGAGTCCTTCGGGAGAATCCTGAAGGGAAGTGCCTCGCACAAGGTGATAATTCACCATTTGCTCTTGACTCGGTTCAAATCTGATCACAGAAACGAATCGTTCATGCATTTCAGTAGCATTTCTAAGGTCAAGATGAAATATCTGCAACCCATTTTACTTCAATAATGGGAATTTGAGAGTTATTACATTCGGATTGTATTGACAAACACTTACTTTCTGCGGAATAATATCCACAGATTGATTCGCAGAGAGACGAGGACGTTGAGGAACATGTAATAGCGAAGTAAAATATAGCTGGGGTTCAAACGAAGACATTACGTGTTATTTATCGCCCGATTTTCCATAAATGTTTGCATGCATGTTTAGGATCATATGTTGCTTGTGTAAATTTCTGAGGATTTGTTTAGGTTTCTGGATAAACTTGGCAACGCCCATTATTTAAATGACCTTGTTAAAGCTATGCAAATAGTCAAACTGTTTAAGAGAATTACTGATCTAGGGTTGAACTACGCCGGTTTTGTTGAGGTTTAGATCTATATATAATGATCTCAAGTATTTCATGAACTCTTTGATTGACAGCAGTGGCAACTCGAGCATGATTTGACTAACATAAGCTGTATAATTTACATGCTCGTACCATGTGACAGTGCTGTAATTTATTTAATTATCAGATTGAGCCCATACATATGTGTGCCAAGTTTCTTGGAAATATCTCTTTCCATTCGAGAGTTATCGCCATTTAAGTGAAGGTGGCTAAGTCAAACTTTTTGGCGCAGTCGAAATAACAGAAGATTTCATGACAGAAATGAAATTGCAAATGCATATTTTGTTTGTCTTGGGCCAAGGATTCCAAAGATATGAACGATTTTAATCTTTCTATCACTGTAGCGCCCACTATTGGCCGAATTGAGAACTACAGTTTCATTTGTCTAGGCCTGTCAGTTTCAGGGCATAATAATAATAAAAGTCTGGATCTCTTTCAAGCCGTTTCAGAATAAATATGTATACAGAATATTGTCAACACTATAGTAATATGTTTCTGTCTGTGTGTTCGCAGGTTCTGTGGGGACTGTCTACAGCCGTGTCTGCAGGTCACCTCGCCTCTTTGTCCTCTCTGCCGCATGCCTTTCGATCCAAAGAAAGTGGACAAATCCTCCAGCGTGGAGAAACAGCTCTCTTCATATAAGGCACCGTGCCGAGGGTGCAGCAAAAAGGTTAGTCCTTGTGCTCGCACAGACAGATATGGATTTGAAAACTGTGTCTAGTTCCACAAGGCATGTTCCTCTGAACAGTGCAGCTGTCATTATATAAGGCATTCACACTAAAAAATGCTTCAGGGACACGATCGCTCCCACTGGAGTCTTTCATAACCGCAGTGACATTTTTAATGGTAAATAAGAATTAAAGCAAAACAAAAAAAGCCCAGAAACTACAACTTGAAACACTAGAGCGGCACAATGTCCGTGTGACGTCGTTTTCCTCATCGGGAGAGTTCACGGATGTCCATGATGTTTTTGTGACCGTGGAGAATGTTGAGTTCACTAGGTGGAAATCAGGGGCGTTTCCTCCGAGGATGAGAAAATTTCAAAAATATTACAAAATATGACATTAAGGGTGCGTTCACACTTGTTTGGTTCGATTAAAACAAACCCTGGTGAGTGAGTGCGGTTCGTTTGAACACATGTGAACGCTGCCATCCGAACCAAACAAGCGGACCGAGACCGCTAAAAAGATGGGTCTCGATCCACTTCCAAACGAACTCTGGTGCGGTTCGATTGATATATGAACACAACACGGATCAAAGACGTGTAAACGAACCAAAAATAGGACGTGATGTCACAAGATGCGACGCTACGAGTCAGCTGATTCGACGACGCGGGAAGATCGGTGAATCCAAAATGAGTCGAGGGCAAACGTGGAGCAACGAGGAGGTGAAGTTTCTGTTTCTGTGTACAACGGAGGAAATCCTGGAGCTGTTCTGAATGTTTTGAACATTTTATGAGCTCTTCGTGAGTTCTCAGTTGGTAAAAATAAAGCATATGTACACGCATAAAATGATGGTGTTTAATCCAGAACACAGCGTTGTTTTGAATGTTCGGTAAGCGAGCTCCGTCGCGAAATATACGTCATAAAAGCCGACCAATCAGGTCGTGACCGTATCCCTATGCCTTTGGTTCGGTAACTTAAGGTTCGCTGTTAAAAATGCCAGTGTGAACGCTAAGCGGACCAGAACTATATGTTTTGTTTTTGTTTTTTGGTCCGGACCAAAACGAACCGAATTACAAGTGTGAACACACCCTAAAAAGTATAAATCATTTTTTTTCTAAAGTAACGCTGTCCAACAGCGACACCAGCAGGCGGGAGACCGTGTCTCTGTTGCCTCCCCTGATCATGTTGAGTTTTAACAGACGCCCTAAAACATGCTCTGGGTTTAGTGGGGCGTAATTGAGAATGATTGGGGGAAAGTAACAATAGAGGAGGCATTGTGCTGTGATCGGATATGATTGTTTCGTGCAATAAATCCCGCCTTGGATTTTGTGTGCGTTCTGAAGACAATGACGCAACTTCGATATCACCACTATGTCAGAATCAAACTTGAAAACGTGATGACGTAATGTGCAATCTTCATGTCTGTGACACAGCCTGCTGAAAATAAGCTGACTATTAAAAAGAGAAGCTACATGTATATATTTTGTACAAAAATTGTTACTGCCTTTAGTTATTATTTTGGAGTAAATGCATAAAAACACTAACTTGATTAAATTTATACTTGGTTTTAATAAATAAAACATTATATAGTAAAAACGCATTTAGTCTCTCTTTTTTATGTAATGTTTATTTAACATTAAGTCCTCAATTTTTTTTTGTATATCAGAAGTAAATTTAAGTCCCTGTTTCTGGTAAGTCTGCGGTTTTCCCGTGGAATTGGGATACTTTTGCTCTGTTGCCGCGGGTTGTTTTTTTTTTAGGAACCCCCTTGGAACACGATCGGGCTAGTTTTGGCCATGATTGGGTGAGTTTTGAATAGCAATTAGGCTGGTTTTGTTATGCAGGTGCCGAAATAATGATATATAAAAAAAAAAAAAGCATATCCTTCGTCATCGTTTTTGTTTTGGTTCTTGATTTAAACTTTGCATGTAATGGCGGATCTGCTACCTTTCTTCTTCTATCCTTGAGTGAATGTCTTAACTCAGTGCTTCCTTCTGACATCTTGTAGAGTATAGAAAAGCAGTTTGTGCAAATATGCATGCGTCAAACGCGTCCATGTATACTTTGAAATCTGCACGGACACGACTGTGCATGGAACATGAAGCGTACCCGGGCTTTGAGATGTCCTAAATTACCTCAGAGAGACCACTAAACTCTTTTATTTATTATGTTTATTATGCAGTTTGCTTTTTTTTGCTCACTGTAAATTTGACGCAGCAGTTTTGTAGATGGTTTAGTTTTATGAAGTCAGCAAAACATGACTGCTGGATTTAAAAACAGGGTCACATTTCCAGTGTTTACACCACAGTACGTTAGAAGTTAAATGCCCTTAATCAAAGCTCGAGTGACTCACTTTGCTCTATCATGTCCCTTTGACTGTCCCAGGTCACCCTGGTCAAAATGCGGTCGCATATTTCATCTTGCACAAAGGTTCAGGAACAGATGGCCAACTGCCCAAAGTTCATGCCTGTGGTTCCCACCTCACAGCCCATTCCCAGGTAAGCGTTGCTCCAGGGATCATTTCAGGTCAGCTTTGTGATTGGATCAGGTTCCTCAGATGATTCTATAGCACAAGCCTGCTCCCTTATATTTTACATAATTATGTGTGTGTGTATATATATATATCTATGCTGAACACAAAAGATGATATTTAGAAGAATGTCGGTAACCAGAAGTTGATGGGGTCCCATTGACTTCCATAGTATTTTTTTTGTTGTTGTTCATACTGTGGAAGTCAGTGGGGAATTTTCATTTTGGAGTGAACTATCCCTTTAACAAAATCTCTACATTTTCTGTTTGAGTCGCTTACAAGGTTCATCTGGGATATATATATATATATATACAGCTCTGGAAAAAATTAAGAGACCACTGCAAAATTATCAGTTTCTCTGGGTTTACTATTTATAGGTATGTGTTTGGGTAAAATTAACATTTTTGTTGACATTTTTCCCAAATTCCAAATAAAAATATTGTAATTTAGAGCATTTATTTGCCAAAAGTAACAACTGGTCAAAATAACAAAAAATATGCAGTGGTCTCTTAATTTTTTCCAGAGCTATATATATATATATATAATTGTAATTATTTATAAACCTACGCCAATATGTCAATATGATTCTAAATATGTGAAATATTGTTCAGCGCGATCTCAAAATCACATGTTTTGACGTCATGTTCTTGTTCAAGGAAATACAGTGGCAGAAACATTTCTATCATAAAGAAGTTGCCAAATATTAAAGATTAAATTGACATTTGAATTAAATGTTGTTTCGCCAATAGTAAACAAGGATTTGATTTCTCAAAATAATTAACTTTAGTCATGCAATATTCTATTTTATTCTCAAAATATTATGACATTAATCTTGTGTTGCTGTGACTAGATTTTTTTTACCTTTTAATAATTGCATGTATTTGTGCATTATACTGGTTTATTCTCAAAATATTCTAACTTAATTCTATTATTCTTGTCATTTTTACTTTATTCTTAAAGTATTACAACTTTAATCTTGTATTACTACGAATTTATTTCTTTTTCATCCTCAAAATAATTAACTTTATCAATGCAATATATTACATAAATATTCTAACTTCAATCTCATAATTCTATTATTCTTGTAATTTTTTCTTCATTCTCAAAATATTACGACATTAATCTTGTGTTGCTGTGACTTCTGCATAGTTTTTTTTTACCTTTTAATAATTGCATGTATTTGTGCAATATACTTAATATACTTATACTTAATTCTATTATTCTTGTCATTTTTACTTTATTCTTAAAGTATTACAACTTTAATCTTGTATTACTACGAATTTATTCTTTTTCATCCTCAAAATAATTAACTTTATGCAATATATTTCATAAATATTCTAACTTCACTCTCATAATTCTATTATTCTTGTCATTTTTACTTTATTCTTAAAGTATTACAACTTTAATCTTGTATTACTACGAATTTATTCTTTTTCATCCTCAAAATAATTAACTTTATCCATGCAATATATTACATAAATATTCTAACTTCACTCTCATAATTCTATTATTCTTGTCATTTTTTACTTCATTCTCAAAATATTACGACATTAATCTTGACTTTTTTCTCATAATCTGGTTACTGTTGTTGTGAGATTGTTTTTGGTCCGAACAAATCAGTAACTGTCACATGATTATCGTTGACTCCGCCCACACTGAAGTTCTCATTGATTGAAAATCCCACCCTAAAATCCAACTCTATATATAACCTCAATCTTCTGATTGTTGCGTCATACAGTGGAATCACGTCAGTCGAAACTTACTGCATTGTGTTTGGTTTGGACACGGTGTTAGAACAGCGTTTTCTTTCTTCCCCCCTACATTAAAGCACAACCAATCCCACAATTCTCTCTCAGGCAAACACTGCCGTATGACTCATGCTTCTCTGAAGCACGCAACGCTCTTCGGGACAACAGTCAGAACGCAGAGAAGAGCTTTAAAATATGGATCCAGGACGCGTCTCATTCTTTAGAGATACTCGCAGACCCACACACTAGTGCTGTATGTATACTTAGATCTAGAGATGTCAAACTGATGTCTGGCAGACATTGAAAGTTTCGCAGACAGGAATCCGATAAAAGTCCAATCGGATGACTCCAGGTTGAGTTATGTGTTTGTGTCTCTGTCTTCCTTTGAAGCACAGGAAGAGCGGGAGGAGGATAAGATTTAATTAGCTCTTCAAAGCGGAGCGTGTTGATGTATTCCCACTGTGTCTGTCTTGCATCACGACTGTTTATCGTACTCTTTGCGGAAACATCACACAAATATTGTAGAACTATGTCACCAACATGCCACCCTTGTGCAGTGGAGTGTCCGTGACACAATGCGGTTTAAGGTGAGGGAACTAATTCAGACTCCCTCAAAAACCACATCTAATAATGTAATCTGACGAATTTCTGAGCTAATCGAGAAAAAATGGACTAAGGGTGCGCGATATGTAGGGGATTATGTACATGCAGCCCGTTGTTATCTCAGAATAAACCCCTTCAGGCTGGATGCACATGATCCCGCTTATTACATGTCAAGTAAATAATTAGACGTGAAATATTTTAAAAAGCAAAGCTTCTGCGGAGAGAGTAGTTAAAACTACACGGACATTTAAGGGATATTGTACAGTCACACCACTTAATTGGTTAAAACATTTTTCTGTATTGAAATAAGTGTGGAAAACCTCATGTTTTAGCTTCAAAAGGTAGTAAAAAAATAAAATAACAAAATATAACCAAGAAATGTTATTATTTTGGGTCCGTACAGTTGCTTTAGAGCGTTAAAATATGTGGGTCAAATTGACCCGTCAAACATCACGAACGTAACAGTGATTTTGTTTGTATATGTCAAAAAACTCCTGCATGTTGAAACTTTGCATGATGATAAATGAGAAAAGGTCACAAAATATCAAGAAAAAAAACATAGGTTAACCAGTATTTCCAACAACTTGAAAATCTAAATGGGTCAAATTGACCCGGAATATAACACAAGGGTTAAACGGCATTTCGCCACATAAATAATCTGGGAAATAAGAGAGATTGATCCGAGATTTCAAATTGTACCTGTTTGTTATCTTATAATCAAACGGCGTGCAAAACAATAGTCGCAAAATGGTAGCCGCTGCGTTTGTATGAAACGAGAGAGCGAGTCCACGATACTGGATGACATGAATAGCTGTACACAAAATATTGATTTTTAATATAGCTCACCAAACTCAAAACATCCACGAGGAAAAAACATTCTTAGCCAAGCGTATAGCGCTGCTGACTTCAGTAACCCGGATGAGCCTGCGTTATCTGTTTTTAGCGTGGATGGCACGATTGACCAATCAGAATCAAGTATCCACAGAGGCGTGTAATAAATATAGTCTACGATGATATCTTTAACCCTTGTGCATTGTTCAACTTCACTACCCTTTCGTTTTCAGCCACGATTTTAACTGCTTTAAAAATGTATCAGATAAATATTTTTTTCAAATTTTTTCAAAACTACTAAATTTAAAAAAAAAAAAAAATTCAGGATTTTAACTCTTTAAAACGTTAAAATCTGATTCTGCACAAAAACTAACAACGCATCAAAGCCAATGTTGTTTCTAATCTTTGACACGTTTTTTCCCAAATCAGTGACATCATTTATGAATTTGGCAATTAAAGAGTTAAAATTTTAATCAGTTTTGATCAGGACTGAGGTTGAATAATAGATTCATGCAAAAAAAAAAAGAAAAAAATATTTATCTAATACATTTTTAAAGCAGTTCATAACGAAAGGGTAGTGAATTTGCCCACAGAGTACTGTTGAGTTTTTGAAAATTTTCAAAGCATTTTCCCAAAAAATGTGTCAAAATAAGATTTGTCACCAAAAATCATTCCATTTGCTGAAACACGGAGAAAGTTACGGCCAAATTAAGACTCAAAAATTCCACATAAGGGTTAATATTGTTTTAACAATGTGCGAGCTGACATTTGAATGAATCGGTCTAAATGAATGATTCAATGATTGAATGACTCAGAGACTCTCTAATACATCTAATAAAAATGTCAAATATGGATACTGGACACTGCCTGATGAAGTGGCGGTAAGATTTCGGTCAAAGCTGTAGTTTATTTGTCCTCTGTGGTGCCTTGATGAAGCCAAGTCTGGTCATGGTGACCGCGATAGAGATCCTCTATTCTTGCGTGCCCTAGCTTCATCTATTAATCCAGTTTTGTCTCAGTCTGTTGAAGTCTTTTCCAAGCTGTTTGCCAAGGGGGCTTTGCAAGTAAAATATTAGAAAGCAAACGTCTTTGCCAGACCATCAGGGTATTCAAGCACCTTGGCAGAATTTAAAGTGCCCTTATTATGCAATTTTAAAGGTTCCTAGTTTTGTTTTAGAGTGTCCTACAATAGGTTTACCATGCATCCAAGTTCAAAAAAACTTACATTTTCTCATTATATACACTGTAAATCACCTCATTGCTCAAAGAGTCTGAAAACAGCTCAGTCTTTCTAAACCCCTCCTTTCCACAAGCCTACTCTACTCTGATTGGTCAGATGGCCCGGTCTGTTGTGATTGGTTGTGTCAGAAACAAAACACCATATCTGAATTTAATAATCTGAATCTTGTTAAAGATAAAGACCGTAGGCTGAAAGTTCAGAATCAATTTTTTTTCTTTTTTTTTTTTAACTAATGGTCGTGCCCTTTGATCTTTGAAACTTTGCAGATCTTTACATTCACAAACACACTGTCAATATCTGCTTCCAGACAAGGAAAATATAAACCAAGGTTCATTTACGTGTGATGGCCTTTGTGTATTTATATAGTGTTGATTGACAATGTGATTTATGGAATTATAATATAATTTCTTGGCAGTATAGAGCATGAAAATGTGGCTCCCGGATGTACAAATACAATTTAATGGAAACTTTTACCAAAAAAACTCTTTTTATCCTTCTGATTGTCTGTGTTTCCTGGCTATCTAAACAAATTTTGCCTGAAATGTAAGTTACTCCGTATTAATATTTCATTGGTTTATTAATGTTCTTTGATTTGTTCAATAAAAGTTTTTGAAATGCCTGTCGAGAAAAGAAAACTGGCCTCAAAGAGCTGATGTGAACAAAGTTGACTTGAAAGTAGTAAACACCCTCTGGTTGCACATTTGCATTATTCATGTAAGCACTGATAATCAGTTTGTTACACACTCTGTTCATTTGCCTATTTACTCTGTGATTATTAGTTTAAGAGACACTAAGATTCTTATAATTCAGTAAATGTAAGAAGTTACAGTACTTTGAGTATCAAAGAGATTAGCAACTCTGCATTTTTGAACAAGTATGTACTACAATAAATTTGAGTAACGCTTGTTACATTTTCCATGGCGCCTAACTTTTTCTGCAGCAGTTTATTTCTGCTTCAAAAGAAGTGACATCTCCAACTTGTCAAGAAAGTTACTCTACGTGAATGCAAGTAGTTTCTGAATCGCAGATGTTTCATATATGACATGAGGACATTCTTATATTAAATTTTGGTTTACTTTTTGAGCACTTAACTTAGATTGAGTGCTTGATTTATTGCAATATTGAGGTGCTCCGTTTCATTTCAAATTTAGAAAATGAACGCGATTACTCTTCTCGCATATCAAGTATTTCTTGTTTTTCACTGCCGTGTTTCTTAGTTGTTGAGGACTAGTGAGCCTTCAGTTAAAATACTTAAGTACTCTTAAAATCTTTTACTCTAGTGGTATTGATGACGTTTTTTGCTGAAAGATATCTGTACTTTTACTTAAAGTGTTAGTTCACCCTAAAAATGTAAATTCAGTCATTAATTCTTCACCCGTAAGATCTTTGTTCATCTTCAGAACACAAATGAAGATATTTTTGATGAAATCCGATGGTTCAGTGAGTCTCTATTGACAGCAAGATCATTTACACTTTCAGATTCTAAAACATATTTAAAACAGGTCATGTGACTACAGTGGTTCAACATTAATATTATAAAGCGACGAGAATACTTTTTATGCGTCAAAAAATCAACAATATTTAGTGATGGACGATTTCAAAACACTGAAGCTTTACAAATCTTTTGATTCGAATCAGTGATTCAGAGCGTGAATCAAACTGCCAAAGTCACGTGAACTATTGAAGTTTTGAATCATTTATGACGTAACGAAGCCTCGTTTACTGAAATCATGTGACTTTGGTGAATCACTGATTTGACACAAAAGATTCGTAAAGCTTCAGTGTTTTGAAATCGTCCATCACTAGATATTGTTGGATAAAGTCGTTATTTTGTTTTTTTTGCCGCACAAAAAGTTTTCTCGTCACTTTATAATATTAAGGTTGAACCACTGTAGTCACATGACCTGTTTTAAATATGTTTTAGTATCTGAAAGTGTCAATAGAGACTCACTGAACCATCGGATTTCATCAAAAATATCTTCATTTGTGTTCTGAAGATGAACGAAGATCTTACGGGTGAAGAATTAATGACTGAAATTACATTTTTGAGGGAACTAAAATTTTCTGTCACACCTGTTTTCTCTCCATCAACAGCAATATTCCAAACCGCTCCACATTTGTGTGCCCGTACTGTGGCGCTCGAAACCTGGACCAACAGGAACTAGTGAAGCACTGCATGGAGAACCATCGCAATGACCCCAACAAAGTGGTAAGCGTTTAACGGGTTTTGTACTCGTCAATCTTCTGTCATGCAGTAATGCAGTGTTTCTCAACCGCAAAAGTGGGTCACAGAGCGTGTAGTCAAAGAAACAACAACAACAAAACATTCTAAATGTTTTTTCTGATGCGAGACTTATTTTGAAAGACATGCATGAAAGCTTATTCCCTTTATTCATCAGTGATATTCTTAGAATTTGTGTGTGTGATAAGTGGGATGGTGCTTGGTTCAAATTCCTAAAAATTTGGCTCACAGCTTAATGACCGCGGCCAAACCAGTCGAGAACCACTGCAGTAATGCACTTGTACAGCAAAATATCTTTTATTGGGTTTTAAAGCGATAACCTAAAATGAAAATTCTCTCCTTTACTCACCCTCATGTCGACCGAACCCCACATGATTCATGCCTCCCTGCAAGACAAAAGTTAATATTTAGCCTTATTTTCTGCCATACTTTCAGTGTTTTTAAGTTGAAAACCAAGTCAAACACTCTTTTCTCGTTTGTTTTTGTTTTGTAGGTATGTCCGGTATGTTCAGCTATGCCTTGGGGCGACCCCAGCTATAAGAGCTCCAACTTCCTGCAGCATCTTCTCCACCGGCACAAATTCTCCTATGACACATTTGTGGTGAGGAGGCGTATACTTTAGATTTATATATCCTTGTATTCCAGCACTCTGTTCTGATATTTTGTGAGCTACCTTGCTATAAGGCAAGAAGAAGAAATCAAAACATCCGAATGGTTCTGAAGCAAATAATTTTCTTTTTGCAAAACATGAACATGTTTAATGAGATTCAACCAAGAAATGCAACTTTTTCCTGTTCAAGTGAATCTCATGAAAACATGTCCTGTTCACATTTCAGATGACATAAATATAAGATATTTTGCATAAAGCAAATGAGGAATCATTTATTTTATTTAGTTGTCATATTGTGACTATTTTTAAGACAATTAAGCATATTTTTCCTCCAAAATGTTAATTACTCTGTTTTTTTTGTAATCCCCACTATTCTCAAAGGTGAAACAGTATTTTCTTTACCTTTTTTAATGCAAATACTTTACAATAATTTCGTTCAACCACGTTTGTTAATGACGACATAGTTGGCTAGGAAACTGAATTGACAAAAATTGACAAGAATTTACAAAAAGTTTGCATGTTTTGCCAATTTAAAAATTAAAGCAATTCTAAACTGTTGAAGTGCAAGAAAGAACTTAATCTGGGATGTTTATTGTCGTAAAATCGTATGTGCATCATTGGATCCGCAAATTAATTCTTAAGGTGACAGTAGCCTAATAAACCTGCTGCTGTCCGAGTCCTTAATGTTAATTCAAACAACTCAAAACATTGAGAAAATCGCTCCCTGCTCTTGACGGAACAACTTTAGTAGCTTTAATAACAATTTATACAATGAAGACTTTTACATTTGATTACTTTTATTCAATTTCTGTAGGTAGGCTTGCCTTTTCAAACACAGTATTGTTATTTTATGCGTTACTAATATTATTATTATTATCACAGAAGCACTTGGATGAAAGTTTATTGTTCGAATAAAAACACTGATGTCTATGAAAACAATCAAAATAGAGCAAATTGCCTTTTGAAAGTAACTTGGCGCTTAATATATAAATTGTATAGATTACATCTTACACCACCAGGTGCCGACAAACTTATATTAAAAATGTGTCATTGAATCATTCATTCAAGAGATTCGTTCAGTAATGAAACGAGTGAAGTCTTTATGAGTGAGTCATTGAATCATTCACTCAAGAGATTCGTTCAGTAATGAAACGAGTGAAGTCTTTATGAGTGAGTCATTGAATCATTCACTCAAGAGATTCATTCAGTAATGAAACGAGTGAAGTCTTTATGAGTGAGTCATTGAATCATTCACTCAAGAGATTCGTTCAGTAATGAAACGAGTGAAGTCTTTATGAGTGAGTCATTGAATCATTCACTCAAATGGATTTTTATTTTTTAAATAATAGACTGCAGCAAATAACATTTTGTCAATTTATCCAGAATCGTGCAGCTGTAGGTAGTATTTCTCACCTTAATACTGCTGTCAAATCTCGATAACGATTAAGATATAGTTCTAAAAATCGTTAAAGAATATCTACAGCACAACTATAACGATAACGGCACAGAGAAACGATATCGTTGTAATCACTTTCAGAACGATATTTTTTTTCCCAGCTGATGAGTGATAACTTTGACAGCCAATCAGAATCCACCCTGCTTTAACGAGCTCGAGCATTTAAAGCGACAGACAACAAAACTGCGGCTCGCCCCTATAATAAACAGAGCAACTGATATGGACGCTAATATAGATTTAGGGCTTTTAGATCTGCCCGACAAACTTGAAGCACTGTTTATTTCATTTGTATCTTTGTTCTTATTTTATACTAACTCTTGACATTTATTTGACTAAAACTATCTTTTTCTGTTCATATGCCCGTCTGTGAACGCAGGACTACAGTATTGACGAGGAGGCAGCACTGCAGGCAGCACTGACCCTCTCACTGTCCGAGAACTGAGAGTCTGACATCATATCCTGTTCCACAAACGCAGCCATGTGAAGGATCTTCTCGCTAAATATTTTCATTGTTTCTCTGTATTTCCTCTCACTCTACCTCTCTTCTGGTCTATATTTCTGAGCTACACGCCGGCTAGATCCTGAAGTAGCTCTATAGCTTGTTTGCCAGTTGCATTATCGTAATCATCAACCAACAAAAAACCGTGATGTATGCAAAAAGTCAGACAAAGGAATCGATAAATATCACCATGCTTGTTCTTGCTGTTCTTCCTGTTGTTTTCTATCCAAATGTGACCCCAGCCGTGAAGTGAAAATGAGTACGGAGGGATCGGCGCACGATACGGCGCGCCACGTCACCCTGAATTATTAAAACCGGGCTGAAAAGCGGACCACGTTGGGGTTGGCTGTCCTCGTGATGAACTCTCATCTTTAGGCAATACCAGTACAGAATAGAGAGAGCGAGAGATCGATCTCCTCATTATCACGTGTCATCATGTATGGAATGCTGAATACCATCCGCCCTTTTTTAATCGAGAGTTGATGTGAATACTTGCACTCGTCACAGTTTTCTACATGTCTGAATTCTAGCGTCGTTGTTCTTTTATAGTTCAATAACAGAATTATTGACCGACAGGACTGCATTCTCTGCTCTTACCTTGCAACAGTAATATTTTCTAAGAAGCTTCAGATAAGATTAAAATTTATATTTTTGGAAAAAAGCTTCAGTTATAAATGGTGCACTAATAATACGACGGCAAGCTTCTAGAGATGTGCTGAAATATCTGTTAATGTATCCGTTGGTACTGTTCATCTGCATCACTCAACGTCAACGGGATTTTAATTCACGAGTTCGGGAATCGTACTTGCGATGCGAGGTTTGGTTGGAATCAAAGGGATGCGTTTGGCAAATTCCTATCGTTTTCGCTTGCCAAAAATACATTGGAAACATCTTAATCGTTTATGGGATTATGGGAAATGTAATTATCTAACACTTAATGATCACCAGGATTCGTTAATTAGCATGATTCCCTTGCTGGTAGATGCTGTAATAGCTTTTTAAAAGCACCATTAACGGCCATTCAAAAACTGATGTTCACAATTCAGTTTATTATGATCAATCGACACACCTGTATTGATATAGAGAAACTTGAACATCCCATAGACTACAGAAAGCTTCACTTCCTGAAATGGTCATTGCCGAGTACGTCATTCGGAGCCCGAGTCTGCGCAGTAGTGATCATGAGGCTGAGTATCAAAGTCCCGCCCACACCCATGTCCCGCTGACTCATTCGCAGACACAGCTGTCAATCATGACATCACACCCCGTTTTTATAGGATCAAATCACTAACTAAATCCAAAATCCCTTTAAGACGAGTCATTTCACTCGGCATGCAAGTGCAGCTCCGATCTCAAACAAAAAGGACAATTTACTTCATTTTTCTTTTGCACGCATATTTTTTTGAGTCATTTCACTTATGGTGTTACAAACTAAGTTAAAAAGTAACAAAGAAATTTTTAACTAGGCTAAAAGGTTGAGTAATTTCTACTTGGCTGAAGTTTCCTTCGCAATACGTTGTACTCAAACAATATAACATTGAACTGAACCACGCTTTCAAAACAGAAACGTGTAAGTAAATAAATCAATAGATATTGTTTAGACACCAAATCTGCATATTAGAAGTCACATGGCACCTGAACACAGAGATCTCAATACTTGGTACACAATGACGGTTACATTCGATCGTTTTTGAGTATGAAAACGAACTCCAAATGTCACAAAATGGGAAGTTACTAAACCTGACCACAAAAGAAATGATAAAAGTGTAAATACAGCAAAAAAATCAACCTCATTAATGATTCAAGGCCCAGTGAATGATGGGAACACTAGTATCGGAGACGTTTAGTAATATTTGCTCTTTAATTTCTACAAGCTTGAATTGAGTACTGCTTAGTTTTTTCTAATTCTTGCCTGACTTTTCCATGTAGAAATTACTGTTTTTTTTCCTCACATTTGAAATCACCAATGAAATCTGACAACTGTCTCCGTTTTGCTTCTAAACGCTCGAATAGTGGCGAAAAACTGTATTTTTCATGCTGGATCAAGCTAGTGTCCTAAGTCCACGTCTCATCTAATTTTGCGTCTCTCGTCTAATTTCAGAGGCGCGCGTCTGACTCTTTCTTATAAGAACCGGAGCTTCTAACAGCTGCTGCAGTGACGCGATGACTGCACCAATCAGTGATTGGCTCTTATTTAGAAGGCGGGACTTATTCAGCCATATTGCGCATTTCTCCCATTCGAAACAATACAAGTGACGTGTTATTCTATAGTCTTGGGTAAAACTAAACCTATTGGGAAAACGAACTCTTGAACATACGTCAGCGCGATGAGAACTACCTGGTGACAGAAATCATCTTCGGAAAAAACATCCCACACATCCCATTCAGTTACATGGAGAGGGTGGGGTTTATGACCTATACCGCAGCCAGCCACCAGGGGGCGATCAAAAATGTTTTGGCTTCACTTTTAAGGACGTGTGTGGCACACTTGGAACGTCCCAACAGGAAGTGGAACAATGTGCAGTTGGCCACAAAGTCATTCGGAGCAAAGATTCCATTTATTGTCGTTTACTACTACTTGGAAGTAGTTTCTGTACTTTGTTCAATCCAAGCTGTTGTAAAGGAGCACTGAGGCATTTGCTATAAGAATTCCGTTCCCATCCCATTCTTCTCAGCCACAGAGTGTAATATATGTCTGGATCGAAACATGCTCTACTCAAGTACACTAATGTGAATGTTTGGCCAAAGCATTGCGCAAAGTCCCTTTTGTATGTGCTTAATGTGACGCTTGCTTTACTTTCTACAATCAACAAAGCATTAAAATGTCTAAAACCAATGTTTTCTTAAGCCAGGCAGTTTTTGCTTGAATAGTTAGAATCGTTTGCATCCACGTACTTGCATAGAGTATGTTACAGGCCTACAGGATTCCCACGGTGTGCTTAGTTTGGTTGTTTGATGCTGGTGCGTCATTTCCTATTTCATAAAGCTTTGATAATTCTACCAGATACAGTGTTTTTGATATATTTAGAGCCGATCGTGGCTGAAGAGTTGAAGAACATTAGGGCTGGTTGGAAATATTTGTTTTTGAAGTTAGCAACTTTTTTAAGAATAAGATGATGTGCTTCAACTTGTGATTCATTTCTGTGTTGGTAAACGGTGTGTTTGTTTAATCTGTCGCAATAGAACCAATGTGATGATCTCCATTTTGTGAATTATTATTTGAGCAAGGTTAAGCGTGTCACAATCATTGTCCAATCTGAAGCTCTATGACCGGGAATTAAATCGTCAGTGTTGGTTAATGCATTACAAGTAACACGAGTTACGTAATCGGATTACTTTTCCGAGTAATTAGTAAAGTAATATATTACTTTTAAATTTTTATTGCAAAATGTTGGGAGTAACACATTACAAGTAACTTTTTCAAACAAGTAATGCGCGTTACTCTGTTTTCCCGTTTAGTATTCAGTATTCCTCAAAATGAATAAAAACAGTGAAACGTAAATCAAATGTTAAATTACACAAATATACTTTATGTATTTAATCTCACTTTATTAACCAATATCTTCGCTGCTGACATTCAATCCAATTCAACCATAATAATTAGCAAAAAGATATACAACATTTGTGCGGAAAAAGTAACACGAGTAACGCAAGTTTCCATAAAAAGTAACTAAGTTACACAATTAGTTACTTTTTATGGAAACTTGTTACTCCCTAAAAAAGTAACCAAGTTACACAATTAGTTACTTTTTATGGAAACTTGTGTTACTCCCTAAAAAAGTAACCAAGTTACACAATTAGTTACTTTTTAGGGAGTAACGCAATTTCCATAAAAAGTAACTAAGTTACACAATTAGTTACTTTTTATAGAAACTTGCGCTACTCCCTAAAAAAGTAACTAAGTTACACAATTAGTTACTTTTTAGGGAGTAACGCAATTTCCATAAAAAGTAACTAAGTTACACAATTAGTTACTTTTTATAGAAACTTGCGCTACTCCCTAAAAAAGTAACTAAGTTACACTATTAGTTACTTTTTATGGAAACTTGTGTTACTCCCTAAAAAAGTAACCAAGTTACACAATTAGTTACTTTTTAGGGAGTAACGCAATTTCCCTAAAAAGTAACTAAGTTACACAATTAGTTACTTTTTTAGGGAGTAACGCAATATTGTAATGCATTACTTTTAAAAGTAACTTTCCCCAACACTGTAAATCGGTTTGATTTCTGTAATGGTCTGTAGCATGAAAGTGACTCAACATGACTTGGGAAAAAATGAACATTTATGAACTCGTGTCATGTGAACGGTTCGCTTCCACAAATGTCCTGCTGTCGGTTTCTAATCATTTAGAACGTTTAATGTGTAATCACTTAGAGTGATCATTCCTGTATGGTTTTCTTAAAAGCCATCGTAGAGTTTGTATTGGTTTCTTTAAGATTAACGCCGTGTCCTAATGGCATGACAAAACGTATCTCTCTTCCGAGTTTTTGTCCTAACGGCTTTGGGTACAATATCACACAGTTGTCACCTTGTTATTATGGTAATTCCTTTATAGAGCGTGAATTATCGTCGAATGTGTTCCGTTTTGCGCTATCAGCGTAGACTGACGAATTCCTCCGCCGGAAACTTGTCACGCCTCATTAGGACACAGTGTTAGATGTCATTTGATGTACTGAATCCGGGGCCGTTTATAATTGTGTAAGGCCTTCTGGGTAATGTTGGAATGTCCTTGTTGGTATTTATTAAGAGGCCCGTTAAGAGGCTTATACATTCATAGTATAAGTGACGACTTTATTCTTCTTTGTTTTTTGGTTAAATTGTACATACAATGGCAAAGACTGCCACGTTTTTTGGTGGCATACGTTGAAATTTGGATTAAGGTGCGATCGCCTTTTCTGCTAGGAAGCATGTTAAAAAACATTGCACTTTAATTAACTCAAATGTCTTTTGATGATCGAGTAGGAATTTTGTTCCATTTATTCAGTAACTACTAACTGCCAAATGTATTTTACACGAGGCAGATGAATTTGTCAGTGTTGTGTGAAAAAGGTGGGTCGAGTTCGACAAAACATTTTCAGAAATGCTGTCACTTTTCAGTCATCGGTAAGATTTTATTGTGATTATATATTAAAAAAAAAATCCTGACTTGACATAAAGCAGCAGTAAAAACTTTGCCTACTGAAAAATGTGTTCCTTGTATTTGATGGCAATGTGTTTTTGATTGGCTTTTACATGGTGTCGGTATTTAATGGTCTGAAAGAACGATATTGAGGAGTAGAAAGTAGAAAAAGACAATTAAGTTTCTCAGTATCCCAATGTTTTTACTGTTTTTTTTTTTTTTTTTTAAGTGTCTAAATATATTGCTCAAACAATATTCATGTGCACAGCTGTAGCATAGTATGTAAGTTTTTTTTAAAGTGAAAATTTTGATATTGTACACACAGCTCTCCAGTTCTGATACCTTTGAGAATGACCTTAAAATGTATATTTTTCACTCTTTTTGTATTGTAACATCAATGCATACCGTCACAGATAAACATACAGGACTTCTGCATTTCTTGTGTTGGTTGATGGATCGATGGATGGCTTGTGCTCTGTCTATATAAAGGAGGAATGAAACGCTCTTCACGACCGACCAAGGACTCAACGGAGACTTTTTGGGAATATGTTGACGCTTGGGGAGGAAACGTGCCAGACTCTCGGACATGTTACGGATTCAGTACCGGCAGCATCTGACCAGGAAACTGTCCTGAAAACCTGTGTTTTGTGCCGCCACAGGCAGAGGGCGCCACAGCCTCTCAGGTGCCTCCAGTGTTTGTTTGTTAGCTTCTTCACAACTATGGATAATAATGAGATAACAGTAATAACAATGCTGATGTTAATGATGGTGTGCATTTTTGAAGCTGTAATACTGACTGAGGTTTAATAAGATACTTACACAGTGTATTTGTAGCAGTTTTCCCCTTAATAAAAACACAGATGCACCCATCTTTAACGGCCTTGTCCTTTGGCGTAAACGCTGATTTTGCACAAACAATTCGGGAGATGAGAGGGGCGAGGCTCTCGACAGAGGCTATTGTTGTTCATTTACCAAAAAAAACCACGTGTAGAACTAACCCGAGGGCTTAAATACACAGGAGAAAACAAACTGAACAAGAAACAGGTGCACATCAGTATCCATGGCAACATATCTATAAAACAACATCAACCTGACATTCTGTATCCAGAGTGATCATTTTTATTGCTATTTGGAGTTTGAAAGTTTCAGAACAACAAAAGGGACAATATTACAGCATAGGATCCTGCTAGAATGTGGAAATATAATTGTATTATGCCAAAAAAAAAAGCTACTAATAAATGGAAATTTCATGCCAGTTTAAAGTAATGTATTTTTAGTTTCTGGTAGAATTTAGATCCGATTCCTAATAATCTGACCGTGTGAACGTAGCCTTAGTTTCAGTCGGCCTTATAATAAATCATTTTATTTTGTTAATAAATCATCTCGTTTGAACGTTCAGTGCGAACCAAATATATTTCCACCACTTTACTGGAAGTGAATATTGTCATTGTATTATTATTATTATTAAGGTAGATTTTTAATTCATTTATTTGGTTAATTGGTAAAACTTTAGTTTGATTTCTAAAAATATCAAGGTTTTTTATAGTTAAATAAAACCCTTTTCAAACATTAATAAAAATACTTATTGTATTAATGTAAGTCATTTTTAATTTAGTTGATGTACAAAAATAACAAACTTAATTCTGAAATAAAATTCATAAACTATATAGACTTTTAAAACAAACAAAAGCAAATACTTTAAAAAATATTAAAATGAAAATAAAAATAAAAACTATAATAGATGCAATACGGAATTTATTATAATTAATTTTAAAATTTACTTAATTTTTTTTACTTTTGCATGTCAGCATTATTAAATGCACAAGAATAATAATAAACAATTGTATTTTTATTATTTATAAAATAAATAATAAATTTGTTTATTTAAGTTAGCATGTAAATTTTATTGTCATAGTTACCGTTTCATTTTGTCATAGTACAAAAAAAGTGTTTACAATTTGTCAGAAGCTTCGGGAGAAAGTGCACTAACACGAGAGGTGATGTCACCACCGGAGGTCAAAGGGCACGGCGTGAAATGCAAACACAGCAATCAACCTGCAATGAAAGCGTCCAGATGGCGGCTGCCCGTAACAGGCCTCTAAATGTGACCGTGCCGCACCTGTTCCGGGGAACTTATTTTCCACAACAAGTGGACGGATTTAACCGAGCAGAAGAGCACAGGGTAACAAGTGCAACACATTACTGTCATGCACTGTGTGTCAGCGGCTTGTAGGAGCTTGATATTTATACACACCCGACACTGAGTGTGGAAAATATTCTGTAAATCTCAGAGAGCCGCTGTACAAATATCTCCCTGCATCTGTTTGATGGGCTAAATATAGGCTTAACACTGGGTAAAATTAGTTCCAGGAAATGTAATAGTGTGCCACTAGTATAAAAAAAACAGATTTCCTCATGTTTATGCCAGAGGAGTTTATATAGTGTTCTCATGACGTCACAGAAATGTGATTGGTGTTTACATTTCACTTCTACACACACAGAGTTCTGGGAGTTATGTCACTATTTCATAGCATCAATAGTGTAATAGTTTATAATCACAATCACTCAGGCCTTGCATTAATGTAGTTATTCAAACGTAAGAAGACATAAAAAAGACGTGTCTCAGTGTTCCTGCTCGACAAAATTCAATTCGAATTCGTTTTCACAATATCGTGTGAAAAAAGCGCCAAAACACTGTCGAACCTTTACGAATCTTTTGATTCGAATCAGTGGATCAAACTGCCAAAGTCACGTAACTATTGAAGTTTCGAATCACTTATGACGTAATGAAGCCTCGTTTACTGAAATCACGTGACTTTGTCGCTCCGAATCACTGATTCGAATCAAAAGATTCGTAAAGCTTCAGTGTTTTGAAATCGTTCATCACTAGATTTTGTTGAAAAGTCGTTATTTAGTTTTTTTGGCGCACAAAAAGTGTTCTTGTCACTTTATAATATTAAGGTTGAACCACTGTAGTCACATGACCTGTTTTAGTATCTGAAAGTGTAAATTCATTTGTGTTCTGAAGATGAACGAAGATCTTACGGGTGAAGAACGACACGAGGGAGAGGAATTAATGACTGAAATTACATTTTTAGGGTGAACTAACACTATAACATGCAAATCAGCTAGATCAGGTAATTAAATAAATAATAAAAGGAGAATAAAACGACATCAAGCCAGACAGAGTTTCAACTCGTCCTAGAAATTTGATGTCACAGCCAATCAGAAGAGAGTGTGGGCGGGCTCTCTTGGCCAGAGCACGAATAAATCGGTACGTACATAGTAAAAAATCATAAATATTACACCATTTAAACATTATTTAAAGTATATATGGAGTGACTGAAACGATCTTTGTCATTGAATACACTTAATTGGACAGTTTGTACGTTCTTGTGCCCATTTATTTAATTTCAAGATCTGAGGAGAATTAGCCAGTGTTGTTTTCATTATCACTAAAAAGCTGGGAACACAGAATGATATTCAAACACACATTAGATACTTTTAACGATAAATAAAGCACGTATACAGTCATTGTGTTGTTGTTCCGACGTCGCAGAGAAAGATATGGAAGCCCGTTCCCGCCACTGTTGAGAAAAAAAAATATTCTGTAAGTCATAATAATGAGAAACTTTCTCATTATAATGACTTAGTATCTCATAATAATGACTTAGTATCTCATAATAATGACTTAGCATCTTTAACTTAATCAAAAAAAATTTTTTTTTAGAAACTTTTCTCATAATAATGACTTAGTATCTCATAATAATGACTTAACATCTCATAAAAATGACTTAGTATCTCATAATAATGACTTAGCATCTCATAATAATGACTTAACATCTCATAATAATGACTTAGTATCTCATAATAATGACTTAATATCTCATAATAATGACTTAACATCTCATAATAATGACTTAGTATCTCATAATAATGACTTAATATCTCATAATAATGACTTAACATCTCATAATAATGACTTAACATCTTTAACTTAATCAAAAAACATTTTTTTTAGAAACTTTCTCATAATAATGACTTAGTATCTCATAATAATGACTTAGTATCTTTAACTTAATAAAAAACCTTTTTTATTTTTTTTATTAAGTTAAAGATGCTAAGTCATTATTATGAGATGTTAAGTCATTATTATGAGATACTAAGTCATTATTATGAGATACTAAGTCATTATTATGAGATACTAAGTCATAATTATGAGATGTTAAGTCATTATTATGAGAAAGTTTCTAAAAAAAATCAAAAAAAAAATTTTTTGATTAAGTTAAAGATGCTAAGTCATTATTATGAGATGTTAAGTCATTATTATGAGATACTAAGTCATTATTATGAGATACTAAGTCATTATTATGAGAAAAGTTTCTCATTATTATGAGATACTAAGTCATTATTATGAGAAAATTTCTCATTATTATGACTTACGGAATATATATTTTTTTCTCAACAGTGGCGGGAACGGGCTTCCATAGAAAGAGAAACCATTTCTAAAATACAATTTCGCGTGTCGCTGTCGCGGCTCACCTTAGCAGGCAGTTTGATTGACAGGCGATCTGACCAATCAGAACCCCGAATCCGCCGGTCAGAGGAGTTAGTAGATTAACGTTGGTGAACTTGAATCACGTCTTGAAACAACATTCCTTCTGATGTTCATTCATGTTTATTTGATGCTATAAATGAACTAGTATGAAGAGATGATCGCTTCACGAGGAGCTACAGCGACACATTAAAGACACACTAGACGCTATTTATTGATTAAACTTCTTTAAAACATTACAATATTTAAATTTGAAACTGTTTCATACGTTGTCAGTGTCCTCTTTGCTCCGCGATGTATTTTTCACTGCGTGAGAACATGATGTGTGGCGTGAGAGCGCCGGACATAGCAACAGTATCTAAAGGGGGCGGGGCTTTGCGGTCGCCGCGTTGCATCTTGTTAGGACACAGCGTTAAACACGGACAAATAACAAATGACATATTTAGTCAAAATGCCCGGCTTGGTGAGTATTCGCAGTCGGTTATGTCTTAAGTGAACATAAATAAAATAAGCCGCATGTGTATCAGTTGCATTCGGTCTTAAAGTGACAGTAGCCTAATAAAACTGCTGCCGTCTGTCATTAATATCAATCAACAAAAGATCAAGAGAAAATCACTCACTGCTATTCAGTAGAATTAATCTATATTTAATTTATACAGTGTAATTATGCAGTGTGTGTGTTTTTTTTTATATTTGATTACTTTCCGTTGACAAAGAGTTTTTTATTTTTTATTTTCGGAGCAATGCTATATTTATTAAGCTTTAAGAGACTGGAATATGTTGCACAATGCCAATAAATAAAGAGATATCAATTCACGACACTTTCTCTTCTCTTAAATTTTTATACTTAAAATGTTAATAGTAGTAGGCTGTTATTTATTTCGGTGATCCTGATCGGAGCGCCCTTAATGAATGATGTAATAAAACAAAACACGTTAAATGCCTTTCAATTCACATCCTTGTGTCCATTTCTCCGAGATTCAAAGTTTTTCTACGTCACAACAAACTTCCAGAAATTACTGATCACTGAACATTCCCAAAACATGAGCATTTTGACATTTAGGATCATATGTTAAACCCGTTCTGAATCGTCTGTACTCTGGGAATGGTTTTAAAATGGATATAGCTCAAATTTGTGAAACCAAGGCCTTTTGGACAATCCCGCCAGCGGATATGGAGGAAGGGAAGTGTCCCATGGAACTCTATTTCTCTGAATGTAGTGCTGCATGGCTTCCGCCAGAGGGCGCCATGACTTTTTGTACAAGTTGTCATTTTGAGTCTTTGGCCAAATAAACACAAGACAAGAAGAGGTTCAAGTAACTACATTTATTTATTTGGCAGACGTACAGTTGAATTAGATATTAAGACCTATAATTATAGGGGCTCTAAGAATTGTCATGCATCACTTTTTTATTGCCAACTTTCTCTATGAAAGCCTGTCGTTTTTGCCTGGAAAATCAAAAGGACGGTTACGTGCGCTCCCGAGTTCAATGTCTCTTAAAACTAGGCGGGATCAACGAGTATGAAGCTCAAGAAAGTGCCTCCATCCATCATAAACGCGCTCCACGCAGCTCCGGGGGTTAATAAAGTCATAGACATAGACAGAACTGAAGTGGCACATTTCCCACAATGCAACACTCACACACAGAATCCATGTGCTTTATTTGCTCATTTGTTATTACTCCATATATAACTGTTCATTTCTGTATTTTTTTGTTTTGTTTTGTTTATTTAGTAACTGAAGTGAAGGTTAAATTTGTAGAATTATATGAAAAACGGATAATTGAAATAAATGATGAGACTCCAACTTAACATCTTCTAATCGTAACATTATTGAAACATTTTCAGTACAAAAAATGCTTAACTTTGACAAGAAGTCATTGTTATTTGATAATATGAAACACTTTAAAGATGTCTTTCAGTTAGTCAAACAGAAATGAGTGGAGCTCTGCCGCCATCTACTGGATGAAGTGATCTATTTTTTTACTTTTAAAACTGCATTTTCCAAAAGATGGGCAGAAATCTCACACTAAACCGTGTCAAATTATCCATGCTATCCCTGTGAATGAAAGTTCTGTCTTTTATAAAGTGAGTTTTACATAAAAAGATGTTTTTGTATAAAAAAAACTTTTAAAAATATTTTTTAATTTATTTATATAAATCTAAACAATATCATAAATCCTCCAAAAACTGCACAGATGTCGAGTAAAAACATTAATAAACAGAGGAAAAAATACATTTGTTTAAAAAAAAATTTTATTTTGTAACAGCACATACGGGTTCAACTTTTTCCACAAGTTGAATAGGGAAGGTGGTCTGGCGATCATAACTTGTTAAATATTTTTATTTATTTATTTTTTTTTAAACAAACGCATCAGAAGGCGTTTATTAACCCCCCGGAGCAGTGCGGAGTACATTTATGATGGACGGAGACACTTTCTTGAGCTTCACACTCGTTGGTCCCCCTCACTGGCATTATAAAGCTGGGATACGTCAGGATATTTATCAATATAACTCTGATTGTGTTCATCAGAAAGAAGAAATACACCTAGGACGGCTTGAGGGTGAGGAAAACTTGGGACAATCTTCATTTGAGAGTGAACTAATCCCTTAATTACCTAATTATGGAAATATATAACAGTTTTTCACCTTAAACGTATCCTATTTCCAACTTCTTACTTCTAAACTAAAAGCCTGAATCACGTTCAGTCTTTATCCACAGGAGTGAGCGCGTGTCCTGGATGCAGTTCACTTTACAGCCACAGGGTGTCGCTAAAAACAAGTTTCTGAATTCTGCACCGTAAAACATTTTCAGCTGGTTAAACTTAGAAATGAAAGATCACCTGCTGCCTTAAAAATGTTGAAATAATCTGACAAATAGTCAAGACAATCTTCAAGTTGAGTTAACTTATGTTTAATTATAGTTTTAAGGCTTTCATTTCGAAGTTTAACCAGCTGAAAATGTTTTACAGTGTACATATATATATATTCATTCCATATCTTTAATGTTATCTTTAATTGAAAGAAGACAAAGCAATATTTACAACAGGTACATTTAGGAAAAGGTGGAGTAAGAAAATGAAAAGGTCTTGAATATCTTTTGCAAGAATGCATAGCAAATCCATCTTTAATGGCCGCTTCTTAATCCTCGTATGAAATCTGAAAGAAATGAAGGTAAAACACGGAGTAATTTAGCAGATTGTCAGGTCACTGTCAACGACACGATCTTCACTGGACGTGTGGAGGCAGGGGACGAATGAGAAACACATGGCTCGGGGTTCATTCACCAGAGAGCGGCTTAATTACCAGATCTGAATAGATTCCTGACAATCTCCTTTTCTTTGGAGAACGGGGGAACCCCAGCCCACCGCACACCCTACAATCTTCTACACAATTGCTGGTTGCCGGGGCAATTCCTGGCTTTAGAGGAGCTTGAGTTTGGAAGGCAGCGGGACGGTCTGGGAATCCAGGGTGACGCTCGGCTCTAAGGAAGCATGTCGGCTCGCCCGAACCTGCCCGCGGTCAAGATCAGCACCTGCAGAAACCCCGCCAGACCTCCGCAGGTGGAGAGCGGCTCTGCGTTGTTGTAAATCACCGCCGCTGACATCTTTAGTGGCATTCTTGTGCCTGCGAATGTCTGCACATTGTTTGCAGAGCAGATTTTCCTAGAGCAAACAGTCGAGCATGCGTGGAGCTTCACGAGCAGGTGTTGTAATGTTCGGTGGCTCATTAAAGACACAGATCCAGACCCTTAAGTGTCTCCATCAACCTTTTTGTTGGAAAGTTTAAGGGCCGACCTGCTTTGACCCCGTGAGCTCCGACAAGAGCAGGACACGTTCGCACAATATGGAGTTTTCTTCTTTGTGCTCAAACGTCTCCTTCATGCCCGAGATGACCTATTTGTGTCTTAAATGTGCAAAAGGCCATTTTGAGTTTCAAAGACAACAAATGCTGTGTGAGACACGGCAATGACAACAAACGGTTGTTTTTTTATTTTATTTAATGATATTTGACATTTTCAGGTTTCAATATCAGTCTCTGGTGTCTCCAGTGAAGTTTCAGCTCAGATCATTTATTATCGCTTGTCAAATTCGCCTCTATTTGGGTGTGAGCAAAAACACGCCGTTTTTGTGTGTGTCCCTTTAAATGCAAATGAGCTGCTGCTCCAGAAGAGGGCGGAGCTTTAACAGCTCAACAACAACAAAGCTGGAGAATCTCACGCAGACAAAATGAGGAAAGTGTTCAAACTGATGGAGAGACTCAGGAAGAAGTTCAACTTTTAGACGTTTCTGAACGGTTAGTGGATAAATTGATGCAGTTGCTGTGGAGTTGATCAACTCATCACTAGCATGTGTCGTCATGTTCGTCTTTTGTGCAAATCCAGCGTTCGTTTGTGAAGCAGTCCGGCGTAAAATGACGGCATCAACAACTACTCTTCCTCTTCTCTAAAGCAGCACAACATGGCCTTTGTTGCATGTTTCCGGGGGCGGGATTTATGTAAATTTTAGGGTTAGTGATGTCACTATCCCAGGAAGAAGCTGATATAGTCGTCGTATAGTGATATAGAAGCTGGGGATAGTCGTCATGTCCATCTTTTATGCAAATCCAGCGTTCGTTTGTGAAGCAGTCCGGCGTAAAATGACGGCATTACTCGTAACTTTGCAGATGTTGTTTCTGCTCAAACTGCAGCACACTATAGTTAAAATTTATATTAAATACAATTAGTTTAATTAATTTTCAGATTGTGAAAATGCAATTGAATGTGTGTGAAGTTTTGTCAAATTCGCCAAAAATAATTTTGCTATTAGGAAAAAGTCAGTTATAAATGATGAAACTACCTTTCTGGGGATTGAAAGTGTTCATTAACCTGCCGGCAGAACCGAACGCTTCTCTAGCGAGGAAACGCGAGGTTAAAGCGAGTAGACCATCTACAGGACAAGCCAGACTCCACCAAAGCATTTTTATCTTTATGCACACAATAATAATCTCTTACAGTGTAATCCTTGTATTTTTAATATTTGGCAGCTGCACGTGTAACATCAGACGCGCGTTGTGTATGGAGGACCAGGAGAGCCACATAAAAATAAAACGATGAATCAATTAATTCATTTAATAATTCACACATAAAAATGTATATAAATAAATCACTTTTATATAGGCAAATAAATAGACATATTTAAAGTTGTTTATTTAATTCCGGTTTTTAAACGTAGATTAATAGAACAATAAAAAAATACATTTGTAAATCATTTTAAATGGCTTTTTAAAAAAGGATTTGCCAAACGCTTTTCTTTATCCATTTGTCAATCGAGTGCTAAAATGTCATTGGACAGTACACACGGGGGAGCAACCAATCAGCTTTCACCTCAATTTGAAGAGCCGACCCTCTCTTGAAGAGTTCGAGCAACACGATCACGCAAAATGTCGGCGAATCTGAACGTGTTTGGAGAGGATATAATGGTTTTGGCGACACAACAATACATCCTGCCGTCTCTTCTGCCGGTACATCCATCGACTGGTGTTGTTCGAGAACGCTTGGAAGTTCAACCGTAGCGTGAGGGCCGCGGAGTCGCTGAATGACCTCAAACTGAACCCAAATCCGTCCATTTATTGTACAACCACAATATATTATTGTCTTCCCTCAACTGAAAAACTCTTTTACATATAAAATGATAATCGAGAGGAGAATTTCTTTCGCAAAAATCAGCTAAAGCTGACAAATCCTCTACAATACCTCTAAAAACACGTTCAGATTCGCCGGACATTTTGTGTGATCGTGTTGCTCGAACTCTTCAAGAGAGGGTCGGCTCTTCAAATTGAGGCGAAAGCTGATTGGTTGCTTCCACGTGTGTGCTGTCCAATGGCATTTTAGAAAAGCATTTGCCAAATTCTTTTTTAAAAATCCATTTAAAAAGAGATTTACAAATGTATTTTTTATTGTTCTATTAATCTACATTTAAAAACAGAAATTAAATAAACAACTTTAAATATATCTATTTATTTGCCCATATAAAAGTGATTTATTTATTTTCATTTTTATGTGTGAATTATTAAATGAATTAATTGATTCTTTGTTTTATTTTTATGTGGCACTCCTGCTCCTCCATAGTTGTGCACCTGCGTGTCGGCTAACGCGCCCTTTAAGTAACAAAAAAAAAATACTGTGCCTCTGACTTTAGAGCAGGTTTTTATTGGTCAATGGCGAAGTCGTTTTCAGTTCCCCAAAATAGCAATACGCCAACAATGCACCTGAACACATCTCGCTTTCAGAGCAGCACGCACATGGCCGAACAGATGTGCGCGAGTGGATTTGCTAATTAAACAACATGGTGCAGGATGTGAAAATGATGGCCTGAAACTAGCTAAAAACACTTGCATCGCATAGTGTACGATAGGGCGCTTAGAATTACGTTTTGTTGTTGTTTCTCCCACTAGTTGAGAAAAACGGGCTAGTACATGTGTGAGATTGATGGTCTAGCTGAAGTGTCAGGAGAAAGTGCTTGATGTGCTTCAGAGCAGTGCCACTACTTGACCTCAGAGGTTAAAGGGCACGGAGTGGAACGCAAATCCAGTGACCAACCTGTGGAGGAAAACAAGCCTAGATTGAGGGTGGAAAAACCGGGTGGGGTTGCGGCTGCCTGGAACGGGCCTCTAAATGTGACCGTGCCGCACCTGTTCTGGGGAACTTATTTTCCACAACAAGTGGACGGATTTAACCGAGCAGAAGAGCACAGGGTAACAAGTGCAACACATTACTGTCATGCACTGTGTGTCAGCGGCTTGTAGGAGCTTGATATTTATACACACCCGACACTGAGTGTGGAAAATATTCTGTAAATCTCAGCGGCTGCTCTGAGAGCCCCTGGACAAACATCTCCCTCGAGCTGGATAGCATCCGCTTAATATGCTAAATATAGGCCAACTCTGTCTTAAAGGTGGCTAAAAGTAGCAGATGGAATTGTAATAGAGTGCCACTATGTAATGCAGTTGCATGCTTGCTATAAACAGAATTCGGGAGTTTTACAACTCAAAGTTTTCATTGATATCGCAGACATTTTTTATCTCTTCCAGACTCAACAGATCTGTTCTGAGATCTTTAATGGAAAACAAGTAAACTTATCTAGAAGATGGATGGAAACGGATTCTAAAGCAATTCTTGTATACATTGTCATCAAGCGGTATTCCCTGGTGGCTCTAGCTTCTTTCAGTGGGATAATGCTCCTGACACAAAGCAGGAATGGTTTGAGGAGCACAACATCGAGTTTGAGGTGTTGACTCGACCTCCAAATTCCCCAGATCTCCGATCTCCGGGAAGATCGATATCCGATCGAGCTTCTGTGGGATGTGCTGAACAAACAAGTCCGATCCATGAAGGATCCACCTCACAACTTACAAGGACTTAAAGGATCTTGGAGCAGATCCCACAGAACACTTTCAGGGTCTAGAGGTGTCCACAACGGGTCAGGGCTGATTTGGCACAATATTAGGAAGGTGCTCATAATGTTATGACCATAAATCATGTTTTCATGAAAGATCCTGAAGATCACGGTTTCCACAACAATCAGAGCGAAGACCATCAGTTTTGAGGAGAAGATGGAGTAACCAGATCAATAAATGTCACATTTGAACTCATATTACATGCGTGAATCAGTGGGCGGGGCTAAAGAAGCGGGTGTCGATCTTCTTCTGTTTTGTTGCACTATGATGTCATAATGTGACAAAATCCGAAACAAGACGTTTTCCGAGCTTGGTTTCAACAATTAATTTTGAGTCACTACTAGGATATTTTATAGTACAATGACCTCATAAAAATTGATTTCTCAGTTCATGAAACCTCAGCCCAAATTCTACCACGCTCCTGGTTCCGTGATTGACAGATATGGGCTGTATGGAGACACACGGGTGGAAATGAAGAGCGCTGACTCATTAGGGCAATTGGAAACTCTCTGAATTCCAGAGGCAAGCGGGAATGGAAGCTGTCCTGCTTGGCCTATTCTTCAGTTGGTCAGAAATAGTGCCTCAAGATCTATTTTGGACCGTCTGAAGCAGTATAGGGGTGGGCCCATGCCTCCCTCACCCCGGCTACAGCGTATTTTTAGAGTTGGACTCCTCTTTTGTGGAGTCACAGTGGTTATAGTTAGGAGCATCGGCGTCAGCTGACGGAAACGTCATGGAGCATAGTGACAGGGGGTCAAGATCACGTCTGCCACCGAGGCCTTTAGTTTATCCAGATTCAGCTACAGACACACGGCATGGTTCATATGAAGCAGCCTTGCTTTTGCAGACAGCGGGATTGGCGGACTGCGGCTAAGGAATGAGACGGATGTAAATTTAGTGTTGGAGGTGAAGGTTTGGTCATGCCGGCTCCAGTCTGGATAAACAAACAAATTCCAGTCTGTGTCTGCTGTGTCATGACTGTGGTAAACCTCCACCTTCTGTTGGCCCTTAATATGTTTAGAGAACCATGTTTTGACCCAATGCGGTTCGGCTCTGTTGGCCTGCCTGTGGTTGCAATCTTGCATATATTTTTTCAGAACAAAGCAGGGGTAAAGTGTTGTTTTTTTAATCGATGATCAGAAAAGCGCTACATTTCTTTCAGTTGAGAGAAAACTAGGTTGTGTCATATGGAGGAGCAGGAGTGCCACATAAAAATAAAACGAAGAATCAATTAATTCATTTAATAATTCAAACATAAAAATGCATATAAATAAATCACTTTTATATGGGCAAATAAATAGACATATTTGAAATTGTTTAATTAATTCATTTTTTAAAAAGTAGATTAATAAAACAATAAATTGTACATTATTAAATCATTTTAAATGCGTATTTAAATCTCTTTTTAAATGGCTTTTTAAAAAAGGATTTGGCAAATGCTTTTCTAAAATGCCATTGGACAGTTCACACGTGGGAGCAACCAATCAACTTTCGCCTCAATTTGAAGAGCCGACCCTCTCTAGAAGAGTTCGAGCAACACGATCACGCAAAATGTCAGGCGAATCTGAACGTGTTTTTAGAGGTATTGTAGATGATTTGTCAGCTTTAGCTGATTTTTGCGAAAGAAATTCTCCTCTCGATTATCATTTTATATGTAAAAGAGTTTTTCAGTTGAGGGAAGACAATAATATATTGTGGTTGTACAATAAATGGAAGGATTTGGGTTCAGTTTGAGGTCATTCAGCGACTCCGCGGCCCTCACGCTATGGTTGAACTTCCAAGCGTTCTCGAACAACACCAGTCGTTGGATGTACCGGCAGAAGAGACGGCAGGATGTATTGTTGTGTCGCCAAAACCATTATATCCTCTCCAAACACGTTCAGATTCGCCGACATTTTGCGTGATCGCGTCGCTCGAACTCTTCAAGAGAGGGTTGGCTCTTCAAATTGAGGTGAAAGCTGATTGGTTGCTCCCCCGTGTGTGCTGTCCAATGACATTTTAGCACTCGATTGACAAATGGATAAAGAAAAGCGTTTGGCAAATCCTTTTTTTAAAAAGCGATTTAAAATGATTTACAAATGTATTTTTTTATTGTTCTATTAATCTACGTTTAAAAACAGGAATTAAATAAACAACTTTAAATATGTCTATTTATTTGCCTATATAAAAGTGATTTGTTTATATACATTTTTATGTGTGAATTATTAAATGATATAATTGATTCTTCGTTTTATTTTTATGTGGCACTCCTGCTCCTCCATAGTGTCACCTATATGCGACTCTCTGAGAGAACAAATTTGCAGTGGTGTCCGAAACCATGTTATCGAGTGCTCACGTTCAATCCCACAATGCACCGCCATGAGCGTACAATGCTAGAGAATACCCATAATGCACTGTGAGAGGAGTGCGCCAAATGAATTCCCATGTCTGACCAGAAGATCCATCCATCCATCGCTGGTCCAATGTGGGTGCAGCGTAATGTTATACAAGTTTAAATTCCTTTTTAATTGACTATTAAATTGTTTAGTTTCCATGAAGAGTTCAAGATAAATCTTTTTATCGCTTCAAGAGCTGCCAGTTTGCAAAGTTTCCAATGATTATTAAACAGAAAGCACAAACTATACGAGATCACTCCACTAATGTGGGGAATAGTGAATGAGGGTATAGTGTGTGATTCGGTGCCGTTGTGGTCCTGACCTATAAACAGATACACAAGGATTTTTTCCATGCACAATTACAAATGGGAAACATTGTAGGTTTTATTTAGCCTCAAAGAATGTTCCTCTCCTCAGCTGCCCTCGATATAGACAGATTAATTAGTACGATTGTATGTGAAGTCAAACGTTCAGCAATCATACTCCGGGTCATTTTTTGGGGGGTTATTTTTTCAATGGTTTGTGTTACAAATTTACTTTTGGTGTTTCTTTGCCCAATGATTTTAGCCGCTAGTGTGTCCGTCGGCGGGAGAAAAAATAAGCGAAATATGGTCAACTTATTATTAAAATATTAACCCTTGTGCATTGTTCAAATTCACTACCCTTTCGTTATTTTAAGTGCTTTAAAAATGTATCAGATAAATATTTTTTTCAAATTTTTTTGCTTAAATCTATTAATCAACCTCAGTCCTGATCAAAACTACTAAATTTAAAAAAAAAATTCAGGATTTTAACTCTTTAAAACGTTAAAATCTGATGCTGCACAAAAACTAACAACGCATCAAAGCCAATGTTGTTTCTAATCTTTGACACGTTTTTTCCCAAATCAGTGACATCATTTATGAATTTGGCCATTAAAGAGTTAAAATCCTGAATTTTTTTTTTTTTTAAATTTAGTAGTTTTGATCAGGACTGAGGTTGATTAATAGATTTAAGCAAATAAATTTGAAAAAAATATTTATCTGATTCATTTTTAAAGCAGTTAAAAGTAGTGGCTGTTTTCAGTCACAAACAGTAAATGAGGGAGAAAAAGTTAAAATCTGATGCTGCACAAAAACTAACAATGCATCAAAGCCAATGTTGTTTCTACTCTTTGACACGTCCAAGACTGTGATAAAAGGTAAAAAAAAATCCAGTCCACCATCACATTTTATATTGAAAATAAGTCATTTTGTGTGTGTTTTTTTTCCCAAATCAGTGACATCATTTATGAATTTGGCCATTAAAGAGTTAAAATCCTGATTTTTTTTTTTTAATTTAGTAGTTTTGATCAGGACTGAGGTTGATTAATAGATTTAAGCAAAAAAAATGTGAAAAAAATATTTATCTGATACATTTTTAAAGCAGTTCATAACGAAAGGGTAGTGAATTTGCCCACAGAGTACTGTTGAGTTTTTGAACATTTTCAAAGCATTTTCCCAAAATATGTGTCAAAATAAGATTTGTCACCAAAAATCATTCCATTTGCTGAAACACGGAGAAAGTTATGGCCAAATTAAGACTCAAAAATTCCCATAGTGGATGAAAACATCCCGAACAGCACAATAAGGGTTAATTTTGTTGAACTACATAAGCTGTACTATCGAGTTGTCATTCTTTTCTGCACTTTTTCTCTCCCTCACACCTTATTTTTGTCCATTCCTGAGTGTTCTTGCTTATTAATAAATGCTCAGCTTTTAATTACTACTGTTGCCCGTATTGTTCCTCTTCTAATTCTGTATGTGACTTTAATTTACAAACTGGTTGATTTTAACCCAGCAATATAGTCATTTGAGTTCAATAAAGTGTCCAGTATGTTGGGTCAAACATTCAAGAAATCGTGAGCAGGAATGGAAGCACAAGACAGTCGTTTCAAACTTATTTCATCCGTTGATGTGCTACTAAACAGGACACGTATTATGTTATTAGAAAAATATTATTTTATTGGTTGCTTAGAAATTTCTCCATTACAAAACCGTAACCTGAAAAATCATCACAGGTACTAATTAGAACAACTGAAAAATTGGTAAGTCCACACTCACACAGCATTCAAAGAGCTACAGAGTATCGGTCAGCGTTTCAGACTCTCGAGCGGTCGGTCTGTCCAAGCGGAAACTTTGGCTCTGTTTGTGATATCAGGACATGGGGCAGCAGCCGGCCTCCTCATGCTTGGTCAGGAGTGATATCCTGGAGAAGGTTTTGAAGCAGCTTCTGCACTGGTATTTCTTGATCTCGGAGTGTGTTTGTAGGTGCGCGCGGAGGTTTGAGCGGTCAGCGAACGCACGACTGCAGTGCGGGCAGGAGAACGGCTTCTCACCTGAAATCACAAAATCATCTGAGTTCGGTGTCGTCGTTTTACATCCATTTTTTTCAAAACTACAATTCTCAAACATCTGTTACTCTATTCATAATATACTTCAAAAACAACTGCAACCAAAGTTAAAGTGCATTATAACAGTGGCTACAATTATTCATATTATGCACAATTAATAGCATTATAATATTACTTCCAGTAAATGTATATATTGTAATAACTACATATATAAGTATAATATTAACATTATTAGTAATTATTTTGAAAATTATAGTAATATTTTGCAGTAATGGATCAATATATATATATTACAGTGCAATACTGTATTATTAATTACAGCAGAAGTAGACTAAAATTAGAAAATGCTACAGTAAAATACTGTTTTGTAGAATTACAGCTCTCTTCTTGTGTACTGTAAATTAAATTACTGTATGATTACTGTATATGAAAAATACAGTAACTTGCTGGCAACCGTGCTGCCAGTACTGTACTGTAAAAATACAGGAAAATACTGTTTTGTAGAATTACAGCACTCTTCTTGTGTACTGTAAATTAAATTACTGTATGATTACTGTATGTGAAAAATACAGTAACTTGCTGGCAACCGTGCTGCCAGTACTGTACTGTAAAAATACAGGAAAATTGTTAACAGTGTATATAAAGGTTTTATTAGACAATATTGACTTGGTTTACAAGAAAACAAAGTTTCATATTAATTAAATGTGTCACTTGCATAGTCTTTGTTTGTTAAATGTACAAGCAATTTCTGTGAAAATTGTTTCAAATCATAATTATACACCTTTTTTTTACAGTGTACTTTTAGTGTACATGTCGTCCCAGTTCTGTAACTATTCGTTTTCTTTCAGAAAACACAGAAGATGATCTTAGGCAGAATATTCAAACATGTAAGGAAAGTGGCTGATGATTTAAATTGTCAAGCTCCAAAAAGGACAGAAAGAACCATAAAATCTGACAAAAGGGTCGGAACAAGCTGTGCACTTCACAGACAAACTCCAGAAGCTTAAAATATTCCCCTGCTGTTGATCTCAAATCTCATTTGCGTTCACATATTTCAAACCTGCCATGATGGGAAGTGACGTGACATCAATGTCAAAAAAGACACTTTTAAATTCAACATTTGAGACTGTGGAGGGGAAAACTGACTCAAGTTTTGGTGTGTGTTGTGTTAGACTCATTTTAGTCAATCGACCTATTTTTATGTACATTTTTGGGAAATTGCATTTAAAAGCGATGAATAGAAACTGAATGCTAATGAAGCTACGACTTTGCCTCAGCAGAGGCTTTGGATTGGATAACCGGATTAACCAGCGGACCAATCGCATCGCAGCATCTCAAATGTTGGTTCTGAGTCAAAGTCTGTCATCAAAATGATTTGGTTTAATTCCCTCCAGAAGCGATTGTGTTCTGTATGGAAGCCCGTTTCCGCCACTGGAAAAAAAAAAAAAGATTTTTGCGACTTTTTATCTGAGAATTCTGAGATATAAAGTCAGAATTCTGACTTTTTTTCTCAGTAAAAAAAAAATCTAGTTTCCTGTTACTGAGATTGACCTTCACTTGAGTAAAAAAAGATTATTGCGACTTTTTATCTCAGAATTCTGACTTTTTATCTCACAATTCTGACTTTTTATCTCACAATTCTGACTTTTTATCTCACAATTCTGACTTTTTGTCACAATTCTGACTTTATATCTCACAATTCTGACTTTATATCTCACAATTCTGACTTTATATCTAGAATTCTGACTTTTTATCTCACAATTCTGACTTTATATCTCACAATTCTGACTTTATATCTCACAATTCTGACTTTATATCTCACAATTCTGACTTTATATCTCACAATTCTGACTTTATATCTCACAATTCTGACTTTATATCTCACAATTCTGACTTTATATCTCACAATTCTGACTTTATATCTCATAATTCTGACTTTATATCTCACAATTCTGACTTTATATCTCACAATTCTGACTTTATATCTCACAATTCTGACTTTATATCTAGAATTCTGACTTTTTATCTCACAATTCTGACTTTATATCTCACAATTCTGACTTTATATCTCACAATTCTGACTTTTTATCTCACAATTCTGACTTTATATCTCACAATTCTGACTTTATATCTCATAATTCTGACTTTATATCTCACAATTCTGACTTTATATCTCACAATTCTGACTTTATATCTCACAATTCTGACTTTATATCTAGAATTCTGACTTTTTATCTCACAATTCTGACTTTTTATCTCACAATTCTGACTTTATATCTCATAATTCTGACTTTATATCTCACAATTCTGACTTTATATCTCACAATTCTGACTTTATATCTCACAATTCTGACTTTATATCTCACAATTCTGACTTTTTATGTCACAATTCTGACTTTATATCTCATAATTCTGACTTTATATCTCACAATTCTGACTTTATATCTCACAATTCTGACTTTTTATGTCACAATTCTGACTTTATATCTCAGAATTCTGACTTTATATCTCACAATTCTGACTTTATATCTCACAATTCTGACTTTATATCTCACAATTCTGACTTTTTATCTCACAATTCTGACTTTATAACTCACAATTCTGACTTTATATCTCACAATTCTGACTTTTTATCTCAGAATTCTGACTTTTTATCCCAGAATTCTGACTTTATAACTCAGAATTCTGAGATAAAAAGTCGCAAAAATCTTCTTCTTTTTTTTTTCAGTGGCGGAAACGGGCTTCCATAGTTCTGAACGCTGGATCACACGACGACGTTTCGCAACTCATTTATGACGGAGGAAAAAAGAGCCCGATTGCAGTAACTTGCATTTATGTGGCTGATATTTTTCACCGATTTCCCAGGAAGTGATGATTTTGTTCTCTTGAACACATGGGATGAAACGCTGCTTTATTCGCAAATGTTTTATGCGATTTTACGCATTAAATTGACAACTTTGGATGGAAACATAGATATTATCAGAAAACAGAAACACAACACTATTAAAAAAATAAAGGGGTTACACTTCATTTTAAAGTGACTCAAATCAGTTCTGAGGAATATTAATTCACTCCATGTACTATAGAGTTACGGTAAGGGTTTATTTGCTAGTAATTATGCATAATTTACTGTTATTACTATAGTAAGTACATGTAGTAACCTGTAACTACATCACCTTAAAATAAAGTGTTATCAATAAATGTTCTTTATTGGCATCGACGACTCCATGAAGAACCTTTAACATCTTTAGAACCTTCCAAAAGATTCTTTATAAAAACTTTCAGTTTTTCTCCAAAGTAACGCAACTGTTCTGAAAACAGTGATCTGAACACTCAGTTCAACTTTACTGTAAAATACAGCACTGCATTTTTTCTAGCAATGCGTTTATTAATTTATTTTAGTAATAACGACAAAACTACAAGTGTATTCTCTAATGATTTTAGAACACCTTCAGCTGTAGATAAACACACTAAATACAGTAACGAAAATGTTTACTGTAATGTTTTTCCCAAAGGTATCTTTTCAAATCTGATGTAAAGCATATTTTTGAGTCAGAAACAAAGTGTTTAAACAAGTTTCAGAGTTACATAACACTTCAAAGAGTTCATTTTTTTACACTTTTTTTGTCAGGTGGTACAACCAAATATTTGTAAATATATATCTTGACACGAGCTGTTTTATCAGTATTTGAGAGACATGTATAACATTGCATTACAGTATCAACTTCATTTAATTACCTCATCAGTGGATAATAAAATATTTGTAGTTGTGCCGCCTGACATCTGAGAATTTACAAATAGCCAGGAAACGTTTTTCAACTATTTCATCAGGTATAAAACTACAGATATTTATAAAATGTGTTCATATGTGTATTCAAACATAACATTATGCCAAAGTATTGCATTTCTTTAAAACCATTAAAAACATTTTATGATCCAAAATCCCTCATGTCCATGTCTTCTCTTGCTCCTCCAATCCTCCTTCACTTCCTGCTCTCTCCTGTTCCTCATTACACTCCTTCCTCTCTTTATTTTCCCCTTCTCTTGCTCTACATATACTTTCCCTATTACACGTGTAAACCTTTCCTGTGTTGTGTGTCATTAATCGAGCAGATATTCGTTTGAGGCTGACTGAAAACATGTGCGTTTGATCATGTGATCCTGATCCAGTCACGGGTTTATTTGGAGCAATATCCAACAATGGGTCAAAATTATTGATTATTCCTTTATGCCAAAAGTGAAGATCATGTTCCATGAAGATATTTTGTAAATATCTTATTGTAATTATATTAAAAATGTATTTTTTTAAGTAATATGCGTTGCTGAGGAGTTGATTTGAACAACTTTATAGGTGATTTTCTCAATACTTTCACCATCAGATTCCAGATTTTCAAATAGCTGTATCTTATATTGTATATCAAGTATACCAAATATTGTCCTGTCCTTAAAACTTATTCATTCAGCTTTCTGATAATGTATAAATCTCAATTTTACAAAAAAAACTGGCCGTTATGACTGGTTTTGTGCTCTAGCGTCACTTTTTTTATTTATTTATTTTTTTGTTGTGTTTAAGATGAATCTTGTGTTTGGAGAAAATGCTTCACATGATCTGTGCAGGATAATTACAAAGTGTTCAAATTACTGTTTTGAGAACAGTGATCCGAGTTTGGAGAAACTGACCCCTGAAAAGCAAAACTAAAAATCTGTGAAAAGAGTGACCAATGTTTGTGATTATTGCTTTATGCCAAAAATCATTCAGATATGAAGTGAAGATCATGTTCCATGAAGATATTTTGTAAATTTCTTATCGTAATTGAATTAAAAATGTATTTCTGTAAGTAATATGCGTTGCTAAGGAGTTGATTTGAACAACTTTATAGGTGATTTTCTCAATACTTGCACCATCAGATTTCAGATTTTCAAATAGCTGTATCTTGACCAAATATTGTCCTGTCCTTAAAACTTATTCATTCAGCTTTCTGATCATGTATAAATCTCAATTTTACAAAAAAAACTGACCGTTTTGATTGGTTTTGTGCTCTAGGGTCACTTTTTTTAATTTTATTTATTTGTTGTGTTTCAGATGTGATGTGATTGTTTGGTCCTGATAGATCTGAAAACATAGAAAACATCTGAGAATCTTGAGTTTCGAGAAAATGCTTCACATGATCTGTTTACACAGTAAAAACCCCAGAGTTAAATCAACTCTGCTCAGATAACATTTGGTCCCTCTCTAAATAGTGTTAAAGTAACTGAACTAGTGTTAAAATAACACTCTTCAGAGATTGAATGTCTTTTATCTTCAGTTGATTTCATCTAAGATTTCTTTTCTTCAGTGATTCTGCTTGTTAACAGCAGGCGTTCATCATTAATGTTCAATCGTCGCTTAATTAATTGCTTAATTATCTCATTAACTTTAACTCTGCTATAGAGAGAGGGACCAAATGTTATCTGAGCAGAGTTGATTTAACAGAGTTGGTTTTTACTGTGCAGGACAATTACAAAGTGTTCAAATCACTGTTTTGAGAACAGTGATCCGAGTTTGGAGGAACTGACCCCTGAAAAGCAAAACTAAAAATCTGCGAAAAGAGTGACCAACGTTTGTCCTCTCAGAACATATTCCACAGCTTTTCAACGCAGCGAACGCTCAAACGTTCGTCCGGCGACTCTGGACGTACCTGTGTGTGTGCGAATGTGTCCCTGCAGCAGCCAGGGCCTGGAAAAGGCCTTCCCGCACAGCTTACACACACACGGCAGCGTGTGCGTGCGGATGTGCATCTTCAGCGCCCCGAGACTCACGTACTCCTTGTCGCAGTACTTGCAGCTGAAGCACTTCTGGCACTGCCACTGACAGCGGACCGGCCTCGGGCCGCTCACGCTAGAGAAGCTCAGGTACGCTTTCTGGCAGTCAAAACATTCACCGGCGGTGGCCAGTCCTAAAGCGTCGTCTGTTCGGGAAAGCTGGAACGGCCGGGGTCCTGTACGCTCCAGCATTGGCAGCGCAGGACGCGAGTCCCGGAGAGGACCGGACGTCACCGGTGACGGGTAAGCGAGACCCAGAACCGGGCCGTCCGCGGGGTGCTGTGGAGACACGTACATCCCTGAACTGACGGGGATCGTCCGCGGAGAGGAGCTCAACGAGTTCCCGAGAAGCGGATGCAGCGTTTTGAGTTTGGAGCTCGAGGATTCAATGTGAATCGCCTCTGTGGAGATGATCAGGAAAACATTTGAATGAATCACTGACGATAATTCCCACAGATTATTGAGAATCAATTGTTTTCGCATTATCTATCTTTCTTTTGACATGAGAGCAAGCGTAACTTTATTTATCATTCATAATCGTGAACAAATAGAACACATAGTTTTACATTTACCGCATTTTGTTATTCTTCTCTTTTCTTAGGAAAATAAGGTGGATATCAATACATTTAACTTTAAATTGACATCTTCACCCTTATTTGTTTGTGATAATAATGCAATGAATCCTGTCAAATATATATATATATATTTTGTCCATGCTGTCAGACAAACATAAGAAATATTTCTGTACAGTAAAATAACTTTTGCTGTAGTTTGTCAGATACTTTTAATCAAATTCAGTGTTTTTGTTCAGTGTTTTGGCAACGTTTCATTAGTTAATGAACTAACAGTGATAAATTCATCTGATTTTTTTTTTTTCTTTGTTAACATTAGTTAATAAAAATACAACTGTTGCTTGTTAGTTCGTGTCAGTTCAGGTACAACTTTTGATTTTAATAAAGTATATGGAAACTTAACATGAGGTAAAAGTTCATAAATTGTTAACCTTATTAATTATGTCGCAGAAGATCGTCAATGAAATAAAGTATGGGAACAAATAATAATGCAAGTTACAGTTAGTCAAAAAACAGTAAAAATGACTCTCTCTCAGATACGATAAGGTCTAGTTTTATATCTACTGCGGAATAATAGTTTATCCTCTTCATCTTCATCTTCTCTCACGATCTTCATCATAAAACATCTGCAGCCCATCAGCGACAGACTATCTGAAACTTTTCTTTATTCTTCTATAATTAGTTTGTAATGACATCATAATAAGGGAAAGACGGCTTTAATAAATGAATATTAATTTTAAGATATATTTAGAGCTTTTATACTAGTTACACGTGTATTAATAACTATTATAACTACATACAATTAACCCTGTAGTACATGCAGTTAATTATTATTACTCAGTACTTAAATCTATAGTTACAATGACACCTTAAAATAAAGTGTAACCACACATTTGTGACTATTGTAAGATGAAATTAGCCTGTAATAATTCAAAACATGCAAAGCATTTTCTTCCCTCACCAAAAATAGTGGATGAGGATTATATTATAATGTTATTTGTGGAGAAAAAGATTAGTTATGAATGCACTACCATGCTCGTATCGATACCATGCAACAAATAAAAGTACATCATTTAGTTTGAGTCGTCTGTCTGAAAATAACTCACCGTGTTTCTTTGAGTCCAGCACTCCATAGTCAGGCTTCTTGTTCGTGAGGTGTTTCTTCACCAAGAAAGACCTTGGCATCGTACCTTCTTCTGCCTTCTGACCGCGAGCTTTAAGCGGGAGATGTTGAGTGTTGAATAAATAGCTGATGTTTGGAGGTTTGTCACATTCTCGAGCGGAGAGGCAGGTGCAGGCTGGAGCCCCAGACGGACATCCCGCTCAGCCAATCAGAATCAAAGGACAAGTGTAAGAGGGCGGGGCCGTGGTTGTCGCGACATTCCGCTGCCAACAGGTGCACGCGCGCGACCAAAACAACACAAACTTTATTCCCCAGAGATTATCATTGCGTTGTTTTTTCTTTTAAATCACAGGTTCTCTCTGAATAAATTGACAACATGCTGATTCAGATAATGCCAGTTCTGTCATTTAGGAATCAAATTATAAATCAGACATGACATTTGACTCAGAATGTGTTGTTATGTAAATCCTTTATATGTTTAAACACACTTGATTGGTTTCATGCTGTAGCTGATTTCTAATTAATATCTCGCTGTGTGTCTCTATTAATCTTCATTAGCTACTCGTTAACTTCCTGAATGGACTTGATGCACAAGATGGCGCCGGCGAGCTGCGAGTGTGCGCACGGTTACTTCCGCTCGTGCCCTTCCGGTCTTAGCGACGCTTATTTGGTGCTTATTTAACTTAAATATGAAACTTGGCTTGATATGAATGGGTTTTTTTTAATTAAAGAGAAGATATTGAAGAGAAGATGGTGGTTTATCAGAGACGAAAGAAAACATCCTTCTTATTATTGTGTACTTCTGTGTAATTCAACGATATATGTGGAGATACGCGATCTTTCAGTCTTTCTCCTGTTGATTTTGAGGTTCAGGCTCAACGGTGATCCTCATGATGATCTAATTTGCATAGTATCAATCCCTTTTCACTGTATTTTTTAGTAGTCAATGTAACTTATATCCATATAATTTTTGAGTGTTTGTATTTCCCCTGTGCGTTTCTATTAATTACTGTATTTATTTAGTTCAAGTGAGGCGAGAAAGAGCATCTGTTGCATAAATCATTATCTGTCTGGTCTATAAGAAGCAAAAACAAACTTATATATATATATATATATATATATATATATATATATGTGTGTATATTAGTAGTATTTTAAGTGATGTAACAGATTCTATAACTATAAGAGATAATTTTCGTCTTTCTCTGTCAGTCTGCACCAGCATAAATCAAAACCGGAAGTAGCTAAATCCAACATGGCGGCCACGTGCAGCGAGTCCATTCACACTACGGCAGCTGCACTTGTGTCTTACCCCAAAAAAAGTCATAGCGACTTTTCTCAAGTCAATAGAAATGGAAGATGAGCACATATTTTATATTTTTTAACTGCACTGTAATGAATTGCCGTAAAAATTACAGCATTATTTTACAGCCGCTGGCTGTTTTTTATAATACAGCATATTGCTGTAAACTGCAATGCATTCTGGGGTCACGTGTTGGTTTGACTCAAATTTACAGAATATTGCTGTAAATTGACCCTTTCGTAATTTTAAGAAATACAGTTATTTACTGTAATCAGAGAATACAGGGAAATTCTGTAAATTAAATTACAGTAACACTACTGTAAAGTTTACAGTAACTGGCTGGCAACCCTGCTGCCAGTATTATACTGTAAAATTTACAGTAATTTTTTAACAGTGTGCTACAGTGATGTATATACAAAACAAATGATACCAGAGAGATTAACAAGGATACAGTTTTGATTTATAATAATGGACTGTTTTCATTCACAAACGCTTTGGGAGTCTTAACTGGATGACTGAAATACTGAGACATACTGTACTGTAAATAACCACTTTTAGGTTATATATGGTAAATGGCTCCATTATTGGGAACCAGTTTCTCTGTCTTTTTTTTTTTTTTTTAGAACCATAAAATTAAGTTCCAATGCAGGATATATATATATATATATATATATATATAATATTATTAATATTAATGAAAATTATTGATAAAATTAAACTGTTTTGATATTAGCAGTTTGCATAGTATAATATGCAGAGAAATGCTTTGCAAAATCGAGTTTACAATAGAGATGGGAAGGTTGAGTCTACACCTCTATTCGATGGCGCCATCTAGTGTGTCCTTAGTGTACTCACATGTGCATCAAGTGTGATTTTTTTACAGTTTGTTGAAGGAATAATTCATCTCAAATACTAAAATACTGTCCTCATTTACTCATCCTCATGTGGTTTCAAACTATTATGATTTTTTCCATACATGGAGATAAGAAACACAGCCTAAAGAAAAGATGTGATGAAGAAAACATTCACCTTTTGTTGCTCCCTGGAAGAGAGAGATTGTACGGGAACCAGTGCAAAACACTTCCCACATCTCCACCAACCCCCTGCTAACAACAACAAACTTAAATACATAACATTGTAATTTCATGTTTACAGTTTTGGCCACATTGTATTCTCAAGACATCATTGTTTCACACCGGCCAGCATTACACATCAGTCGTTTATAAATTACAGTTAGCCAATAGAGTTGAGTTCACAACAGTTCAACAAAGAAAACACCAGTGAATAAAATTTAGTCCTGCACTGTTTGTTTCTATAAGATATTTCAGTTACACGTCATTTACAGTGTGAAGACAATTACTGATTAATATTAAAGGTACACTAAATAGTTTTTTTGGTAAAATATTAACAAAATGTAAATAATGAGTTATTACATCATCAGTCCTTCTTCATGTCAGAGTCATGCTACGTCGTTCCAAATGGCTTTCGAATATACTCATATAAGGAGGGGTTTGTCCTCAAATGACAATAAATTCTCATACTAATTCAAATTATGAAAAAAAACAGAACAGTCACATCCATAAATTGAATAGGGAAGGCGTAGGATGTAGCATCACCTTTTTGAACTGCAAGTACACTGTTAGAAATTGCTGTTAATTTACGGCATAAAATAATTTACAGTAAAATGCTGTTATTTTACAATATCTTTCTGGCAACTGGGTTGCCAGTTCTTGACTGTTTTTTTAATAAACAGTAGCCAACTGTAAATTTCACCAACAGTAAGATACTGTTATTTTACAGTATCTTGCTGGCAACTGTGCTGCCAGTTCTTTACTGTTTTTTAACGAGAACATTTTTAACAGTGTAAGTTGAATACAGAAGGCGGTCTGGTGGAAGATTTTGCTTCATAACTTGATAAATACGGATATTTTTCTTACGCAAACGCATCGCTTCACCTCAGAAGGCATTTATTAACCCCCCGGAGCAGTGCGGAGTACATTTATAATGGATGTGGATGGATACACTTTCTTCAGCTCATCCTTGTTTGGTAACGCATACGGCCATTATGCAGCTCGGATGCGTCAGGATATTTATTAATATTTCTCCGATTATGTTCATCAGAAAGAAGAAAGTCTTATACACCTAGAATGGATTGAAGGTGAGTAAAGCTTTCGGTGATTTTCAATTCAAAGGGAACTAATCCTTTAATGTACGACAAGTCATTTGTCCTGCAGTTACTTATTAATGACGGACGATCATTATAAAGTGTTACCTCATTCAGTAATTATTGATTACTGAATAAGGAACTATCTTAGTCCTAAATTCGACATTACTTACAAATTAGTTGAGCTTGTTTCTATATTGGTTAATAGTAAAAGCTGAAGTGAAGACAAAGGTAATCTTTAATAAATCCAACAGAGAGAAGAGCTTTCTACACAACTATAAGGGTGATAATAAGGGGAAACTTTGACACATGCATTACTTCCTGCTGAGTTACATATTAATGATGGTTCATTATTCAAGAATGTTTCCTTTAGAAATTCGAGAAAAGGATGAAAATTTTCAAGAAATGTGTATAAGTAATCAAAATAATATCAAACGAGGTGGACTGAAGGGAAGGAAGTGAACTACATATAAAGCTGCTTAAGAATACAACTGAGGATCCAGAGACTGTACATCTTCATGCAGGCACAATGTTGACCTACAAGGTGTGGGTATTTACTGATAGACAGAGGACTTCTGAGACAAAGAACAGAATTTACCTGACGCTGCTGGACGCAAAAAATCAGAGCAGTAAAAGAACCCTGGTGAAAAAAGTCGCTTTTGGTGATACTGAACGGGTAAGCACTTTAAAGACTTGATTATTTTTATTTCACACATATATATATATATATATATATATATACTTCTGAACTGCCTACCTGAAGGAATTATCTCAAAGTGTGTGTTCAAGGGGTGTGTATTAATACTCCAGACTTTCCTTTTTACTTGCAGCTAATAAAAACTCCACAGAGGCGGACAGTTCCTAAATATAATTTGCAAATGATTCTCACTCTTTATAGAGAGTAAGGAAAACCTATGGAAGCCCGTTTCCGCCACTGAAAAAAGACTTTATAACTTGCAATTCTGACTTTTTATCTCAGAATTCTGACTTTATAACTCGCAATTCTGACTTTATATCTCACAATTCTGACTTTATATCTCACAATTCTGACTTTATATCTCACAATTCTGACTTTTTATCTCAGAATTCTGACTTTATAACTCGCAATTCTGACTTTATATCTCAGAATTCTGACTTTATATCTCGCAATTCTGACTTTATATCTCAGAATTCTGACTTTATATCTCGCAATTCTGACTTTATATCTCAGAATTCTGAGATAAAAAGTTGCAAAAATCTTCTTTTTTTTTTTTTCAGTGGCGGAAACAGGCTTCCATAAAAACCAGCATTTAAATGAAAAGCTCAAAATACTCTCAATAAAAGTGCTTTAGAAGGTTTTCATTATAGATCTTTGTACACAAAATGAGTTCAGTTTCCTCAGAACACAGATTCTTTAATTAGCCTTCAGGGTAAAATCCAAAATTGTTCCAAGATATCTGTACTCTTCTCTATCAACTGCTTGTTTTCCCCCCAATATAACGTGTCATTAAAGGAGATCTCCTTCAACGTCTGTGTGAAGAAGAACCTTGGAGACATTGTCAAAGTGAAACTTGAAAAGGAGAAACGCTTTGTCAATTTTCATTGGTATTGTCGGCATATCAAAGTCAAAACACCTTCAGAAAAGTTCTTTGAGTTCCCCTGTCATCGCTGGTTAGTAGACAAAAATGAAGCGATTATTATCCGAGAAGGCAGTGGTATGTACAGACTCACTTCTTAATGAAGTATTATTATTATTTTAAAATTCATTTGTGACTGAATCATGTCTTAAATGCTGTATAAAATGTGAGCTATGTATTTCTTTTTGTGTTCATTTAGCTCTGTTGCCTCAGGATGACATTGAATTGCTTAAAAAGCAAAGACACGAGGAACTGGAATCTAGACGTAAAATATACAGGTTTGAAGAAACAATTTCAGTCTTGAACAATATGCATTTGTTGCATTTTGTTTTTCTTAACATAGCAGTGTAGTAAATGTTGTCATTTTTCTTGTTGAAGATGGAATGAGTGGCGCCCGGGCTTCCCTATGAGCATAGATGCCAAAATGAATGAACTTCCTTGTGAAGTTCGGTTTGACAAAGACAAAACTTCAGACTTTGCATCGAATTTCACGAAGGTGTAAGTTTGGGGGAATGTGGCATGGCCACAGTCCTTGTTGATTTGTTACTGAATTTTTCTTGAATGAAATTCAGAGTAAATGCGGTACCATGCATAGAGTGTTCATGTCTATAATTATAGAGAATGCATTCTGTTTCAGGATTGAGGATACAATTCTTGACAAATTTAAAAGTTTCATTCAGTCCTGGAAAGACTTGGCAGATTTTCAAAAGATATTGGTAGATTTTAACATCAAGAGCACTCTACTAGGTTTGGATTATTTCTTCCTTTTCTTCATTTAAACAAACACTATACATCCAAAAACACAATTGTTGTGGGAAACCAACAATATAGAAGCACATTTCATACCTGTAACGCCTTTCACCGCTAACTCAATTTTTCCCTTTGAAATCTGGACAGAGAACGTGATGCGAGACTGGAGTAAGGATTACATGTTTGGCTATCAGTTTTTGAATGGCTGCAATCCTGTCATGATCAGGAAGTGCACGAATCTTCCAGGCAATTTTCCAGTCACACATGAGATGGTGGGTGGCTTTCTGAAGAGAGGTGCCACACTACAAGAGGAATTAAAGGTCAGAAACATTAATAATAATAAGTAGTTACATTCATATAGCACTTTTCTGAGTAATGAGGAGCACTTTACATAAGGAAGAGGGAATCTCCTCAACCACCACCAATGTGCAGCATCCACCCGGATGATGGGATGGCGGCCATATTGCGCCAGAACGCCCACCACACACCAGCTTATTGGTGGAGAGAAGACCTTTGGTGTATTAGGAGGTCATGATGATGGACAGAGGCGAATGGGCAAATGTGGCCCTGGCAGGTCTTTGTCGAAGGACATCCAGGGATTTTTAAAACCACAGAGGGTCCTCAGGACCTCAGTTTAACGACTCATTCGAATGACGGTGCTTTTTGACAGTATAGCTTTCCCAGGAGGTCTCCCATCCATGTACTGACCGGGCTCAACCCCGCTTAGCTTCAGTGCGCAACCCTTCCACAAATCATCAGTTGATCAATTATCCCCAAACATCTTGGTAAGTTGTAAGATCTCTTTGACCCAAGGAAGATACACCTGGTTCCATAACCAAGTTTTGAGATGCCTAGCCTCGCCACTTGAGCGTAAGAGAGTCACAACCAACGCCACCCCAAATACCCGGACTATCCTCTAAAAGCCAACAGCCTTCCTTCATGAAGGGGAAACGAAGCAGGCCAACCCCTTACCCTCAGATTCTAGCTCATTAAATGCAGCCAGGGACTGGGAAATGCGAGTCGACTTAGAGACTCACTTTTCCACCATTGCTGTGACCAACCTGTGTCCAGACCTAGTGCTGTGCTCCACCTCCTGCCGCTGTGTCTTCATTGTTGAGCTAACAGTCCCCTGGGAAGACGCCATCAATGAAGCATAAGAAAGGAAAGTTTGGCAGCTGAGGTAGAGGAAAGGGCTGGAGCATGAAGGTGTGTCCTGCTGCAGGGGCTTTTTTGGCAATTCAAGACTTCTGAAGGAAGTAGGCATTAGAGGACAGGCCCAGAGGAAGACCATCAAAGAACACACCCTGATCAGCCTGTGGTGGGCCTACCTGTGGAGGCTGTCTTGTGGTAAATGGCCGAAACACCCAAAGAAGCCAAGGTGCACAACTGAAGATGTCTTGTATAGGAGAAAACATCACTAAGGCCCAATCCCAATTATATTTTATACCCCTTAGCCCTTCCCCTTGCCCCTTGAAACAGAGTGGCAAGGTGTAGGGGTGAAATTATTCCCCAAAAATGGGACACCACTACCAAACATTACACACATCATCATACCTAGTTTCTTTTATTAGTGTCCTGTAACATTTAACCAGTATGAACGGATTACTCACTCCCAATGTTGTTTTCTGCTGTATTTTGAATGTTGCTCGGTTTCACAAAAACGTATGAGCCTTCGAGTTTCCCAAGGCGATACAGAATGATACAGAACATACAAGACTGGTGGAGCCACTTTTCCATCGGGCCAAGCTGTTTGTTTAACCGTTCCATTCCGTGTCGAGCCGGCCGGTACGGATATGGCTTCGTTTCCTATTGTAGTGCTGTGATAACGGAGCTCTTTGCAATGTAATAAAAACGAGTCAGTTAATAACAACTGCGCTGTGAAGGATTACCAGATATTTCTTTTAACTGCATTTGTGTTCACATCATTCAAATAGCGTGTTTGGCAAGCCACGGAGAAACTGGCAGCCAGGTAACACGATCCTGAGTGGAAATATCACTACCATGATCACTACAAGTATTCTAGCAGCACGGTAGTCGTTGTACGCAATAAAATTTCTCATACCCCTTCGTTCAAAGTGTGGTCCCGAAAAATCTTCATTTGAAGAGCTATCTGGCCCTTACCCTTACCCCTACCTCTTCAGCCAAGAGAGAATCGAGAGACCGCTACACCTTCACGTGAATGCGCAAAACGAAGGGGTAGAGGAAAGGGATAGAAATGGGATTGGGCCTAAGTGGTCACTAAAGAAGTCTCCAACCAAGACAATGCCTCAAAACCCACTCAAGGCAAGTATCGGACTGAATCAGTTGGGACTGCTCTACCCCTCTACCCCCTCTGCGGGTAGTCGTGGCCTAATGGTGAGGAAATCGAGCTTGTAACCTGAAGGTTGCTGGTTCGATTCCCATGCTGGCAGGAGTTGAAGGTGGGGATTGTGAATGAACAGCACTCTCTCCACCTTTGATAGCATGACTAAAGTGCCCTTGAGCAAGACACCTAACCCCTAATTGCTCCCCTTGTAAGTCGCTTTGGATAAAAGCGTCAGCTAAATGTAAAATGACAGCAACATCAAGTCCTTATTATGCCATTTGAAATCAAAGACTTACTTGCTTGTATTGTGACATCATTGTCACAAATGACTCATATTAATGTTACTTTCACCTTACGAATCGTTTGTTCTAAACTATACACCTGTGTACATTTGTTTACAGGCGGGAAACATCTACATAGCGGATTATGGAATATTGGACGGAGTGCCCGCATCCATTACTCACCACTATTTGACTGCACCGATCTGCCTGCTGTACAGAAACAGATTGGACCAAATTGTTCCAATTGCCATTCAGGTATCTGTCCCATATAGAAAACATAGAGTAGCTAAAGAAATAAATGTGCTTTTGCTGTAAATTTACTCACTGAAGTAAAAAATGTCCTGCCTGATTTTATTATATCTGAATCAGCTCAGGCAAAACCCAGGGAAAAAGAGCCCAATCTTTCTCCCAAGCGATAATGAATGTGATTGGATGCTTGCCAAGATGTGGGTGAAATCTTCTGACTTCAATGTGCACCAGTTGGTCACACACCTTCTCAAGACACATCTGATATCAGAGGTTTTTGAGATGGCCATGTTCAGACAGCTCTCTGCAGTCCATCCTGTACACAAGGTACTTATCTCTCAATACACAGTCATGATATTTAGATTCAGTGCTAAACTGGATATTATGGTTTCATGTATGTCAATTAATTGATAAAGGGTTGCTGGTTCTGACATCCTTGCCTTTTAATGTTCACCAAAAACCTCCAGGGAATGACACTGAAAGCATTTTTTGTCTTTCAGGTTATGCTTTTTGAATACATTTTTATCATTTAATGCACATTTAACCATTTGTTTCTTACAGTTACTGAAGCCACATGTTCGTTTCACAATTGCAATCAATGCAGAGGCCCGTGAAAAGCTTGTCAGTGACAGCGGGATCTTCAGCCAGGTAGCTTCACACCTAATTTAATATATCCACCCATTAGGTAGTCGTGGCCTAATGGTGAAGGAGTCGGGCTTTTAACCTGAAGGTTGCTGGTTCGATTCCCATGCTTGTAGGAATTGAAAGTGGGGATTGTGGGGACTCTCTCCACCTTCGATACCATCCATACTTCGACACTAAAGTGCCCTTGAGCACCTAATCCCTAATTACCTCACTTGTAAGTCACTTTGGATGATGGTAAATGTAAATAGGATCTAAAGAAATTATTTAGGGGTTTAAGCGTGTATCGCTGAAACCCAATTGTAATTGTTCTATTTTCCATGGATCAGCATTCTCCCCTAAAAGTGATCAGGCAGCCCAAACCGTAAGAGATTTATCCAGGCCGGGGTCTCAAGATCACGTGAGACAAAGCCGGTCCAAATTCCAGGCATGCTTCGCTGACCGAAAATGCTTGCAGGTCCCCTACCCTCTTAAATCGTAGAGATTTGAAACTTTGAGGGCTGGTAGTACTCACAACACCTACAACGTCACCAAGGCTCACCTTGATCGGCTTAACAGGGGCTCTACAGCAGTCAAAAGTACAAAATCACTTATAACTCCTAAACCGTTATGCGTAGACTCAAGTGTCTCATGGCGAAATTTTTGGATTTTTCGAAAAACCTACTTTTGCAAACTAAGTTTTTGGCCCGATTGGAACCAATCCGAAGCAGCAAGATTCTCTAGAGTCTGATTGTCATTAATTATCAAAAAAAGTTGAAATTTCAATTCACGGTCTCTAAGGACTGCCTAAACGTTTGTAGTGTCGGGAACGGAATAAGACGCCATAGGAGCATAAAAACATGAAAATGGCTATAACTACTTCACCATTAGTCCGATTGACTTCAAAATTGGCATGCAGTGTCTTTGTCTAAGGTTCCACGATTGTCTATGAGGACATTGCAAAAAAAAAAAGCCCAAATGAAGTTGGAGCAGTTATCAGACATGGTTAATGGAGGCCAATTGGAATGAAACTCTCTGGGCCTGTTTGACTTGCGGCCCTAGAGGCCTGTGAGAAATTTGAGAGAAATTGGCCACCGGGGGACACCTTTGTGTTTTTCACACACAAAAATTATTGTGTATCACGCAATTTTTTGCATATGGCGACCACATGGTATATTCTGAGCAACTTTACCTCTAGGACAGTGGTTCTTAACCTGGGTTCGATCGAACCCCAGGGGTTCGGTGAGTCAGTCTCAGGGGTTCGGCGGAGGTCAAGACACACACTCGATTCATATGATTCGTGATGACACGCCCCGCTTTTTCCTATTAAGAAGGGTTCGGTGAATGCGCATATGAAACTGGTGGGGTTCAGTACCTCCAACAAGGTTAAGAACCACTGATCTAGGACCATCGCTGTCCATCGAATCATTCATTAAATATTGGAGATTATTTCAAAAAACTTGGGCGAACTAGTCCTAGGTTTTTGGCTCAACCTCGATAACTGTATAAAAGCTTTTAAAACTATATTTTTCATTTGAAAAATTACCTGTATTTGCTGTAAATGGTCTTTTCATCTATGATCGAGATGGTTACAGGCTTGCTAACTGAAACATAATACCTTTTTACGTATGCGATTAAAGGCCTTAAAGCGCTGCTTGCACTAATATATATATATATATATTTTGCTGAATGCTCTTACTTTTGTTTCATAGGCTATGTTGTATTTAGTTAGCCTAAGTATTTCCTAAATAAAACATCCACCAGAACAAAACTTCACCTATAATCCCCTAGATGGCCACTTGAGTAGGCTAAATAAGTGCTGAAAATATTTAGGCATATGACTAACTGAATTCTTTGTATCCAAAGATTGGTAGCATTGCTGGAGCTGAGATGGTGAAAGTGATTAAAAGAGCGATGGAGACTTTAACCTATAAGTCCCTGTGCTTCCCTGAGGCCATAAAAGCTCGAGGAATGGAAGATGTGCCCAAGTACTATTATAGAGATGATGGCATGAAGATCTGGGAGGCAATAAACTGGTAGGTGTAGCAGCAGTTCAGATCCTGTACTACTAGTCCACACACTTAAAATGGGTTCATTTGTAATCTTATTGATCTCCATGTAGTTTTGTTTCTGCTGTGGTCGAGATCTACTATGACAGCGATGAGACGGTTCAAAAAGATGTGGAGATTCAAGAATTTGTTAAGGACGCTTCCTTCGGCATGAATAATTCTGACAGTGAGTCAACTTATCAAAATGTCAGTCGGTGCAAGCATGCATGATTGTTTTCTTGTATATTCTGTGTGCATCTTGTGTGTATCGAGCCCTCTTGAAATGTGTGCACAAGTTAAATGCACGCTGTTTACAGAGTTTCCAAAGTCTTTGAAAACGCGAGAGGAGTTAGCGGAGTACCTGACGATTGTGATATTCACAGCTTCAGCACAACATGCTGCAGTCAACTTTGGACAGGTGAGATTACACACTACATTAGACACAGTAAGAGCGTCAAACATTGCAAGGCAAAATTCTGGATGCTAATATCTGTGATTAACCTTTTACATTCCAGTTTGACTGGTATGGCTGGATCCCCAACAGTCCTTGCACCATGCGCAAGCCGCCTCCAGAACGGAAGGGCCAAGTGGATATGAAGTATATCATGGAAAGTCTGCCTGACCGTGCATGTTCCAGCAAGGCTGTAGGAACAGTTTGGGCCCTCAGTCAGTTCCAGAAGAATGAGGTTTGGATATACTTTCCACTTTAAATTGTATAAAACATGGCAGCAGTCTAGTCTAAATCAATGTGAAAAAGAACGAACATGTTTCCAGCTGAGGGTACAGAGCATCAAGGTAGGATTTAAAAAGAAAGAGTCTAATTGTTATTAACTATCAAAAAAAAAAAAAGTTGAAATTTCAATTCATGGCCGCTAATGGCTGCCTAAACGTTTGAAGTGGCGGGAGGCACTTTTACTAAAATGGCTATAACTACTTCACCGTTAGTCCGATTGACTTCAAAATTGGCATGTAGTGTCTTTGTCCAAGGCTCTATGATTGTCTTCGAGGAAACTGAAGTATCTCAAAAAACATGGCCGCCATTGGCGAATGAATTTTGTGCAGTTATCAGACATGGTTAATGGAGACCAATTCTAGAGAACTGTGAGAAATTTAAAAGAAATCGGCCACCGGGGTTCAAAAATGATTGTGTATCGCGCGATTTTTCACAACATTCATACCACCTGGTATATTCTGAGCAACTTTGCCTCTAGGACCATCGCTGTCCATCGAATCATTCATTAAATATTGGAGATTGTTTCAAAAAACTGTGGCGGACTAGTCCTAAGTTTGTGGCTCAACCTCAATAAGTGTATAAATAATCATGGTAAATTGCCTGTATTTTCTGTAAATGGTCTTTCCATGATCGAGATGGTTAATCAAGGTATGATTTAAAAAGAAATAGGCCAAAGATGACGTTTTATAATGCATATAGGGTCAAATATCATTAATAATATCATTCAATCAATGATGTTACGTGACCTCACAGTACTGAGGGATAGTGTAAATGAGGCCAGACAAGCTCAAATTGAAAGAGGGAGAGCTAAATACAAGAGATAACACAAGCTGAATGGAATGATTAACTCTACTATGGTAACAAACTTAGGCAGAAAGAAAGTCCAACTGAACATAACTGTGAGAAAAATCAAACTGGCTGTACAAGTTATATCAAGTCATTATTTTAAATCTTGACTTATGGAGTTGAATCTTGTACAACTTATAAAATTTAGCTGACATTATTTTGATGAGTAAGCAAATGAGTTTTGATGAGATTTTCCTTAGCAAAGGAAAAGTCTCAGTCGGAAAAGGGTGGCTTGCCCTCTTCAGGTTGGTGGAGAGCTCCTGCCTCAAGTGGAGGAGTTCAAGTATCTTGGGGTTTTGTTCACGAGTGAGGGAAGGAAGGAGCGCGAGGTTGACAGACGGATCGTAGTGATGCGGTCGATGTACCGGTCTGTCGTGGTGAAGAAGGAGCTGAGCTGCAAGGCGAAGCTCTCGATTTACCGGTCAATCTACGTTCCTACTCTCACCTATGGTCATGAGCTTTGGGTCATGACCGAAAGAATGAGATCCCGGATACAGGCGGCCGAAATGAGCTTTCTCCGCAGGGTGGCAGGGCGCTCCCTTAGAGATAGGGTGAGGAGCTCGGTCACTCGGGAGGAGCTCAAAGTAGATCCGTTGCTCCTTCACATCGAGAGGAGTCAGCTGAGGTGGCTCGGGCATCTGTTTCGGATGCCTCCTGGACGCCTCCCTAGGGAGGTGTTCCGGGCATGTCCCACCGGGAGAAGGCCCCGGGGAAGACCTAGGACACGCTGGAGAGACTATGTCTCTCGGCTGGCCTGGGAACGCCTCGGTGTCCCCCCGGAAGAGCTGGAGGAAGTGTCTGGGGAGAGGGAAGTCTGGGAATCTCTGCTTAGACTGCTGCCCCCGCGACCCGGCGGTAGAAGATGGATGAATGAATGAATATTTTGATGAGTTACAGCAATGACTTATTGATCATATTTTTTTACAGCGCTGTAATTGATGATCAGCTGACTGTAAAAAGCATTTGCACTTGCAGTTCATAATCATGTTACCACATAATTTAACAAGTTCGTTAAAGAACAGCAAATAAAAATACTTCACTCTGAGAATAGCATCCATTCAGCTTTTCCCACATTACAGGCACATTTCTCTGAAAATCGTGCTGTTCATGAAAATCCCCAATTCTTTCTTGGAGTGTTTTATAACCAATGGGACAAAGCTTAGACAAGAATCATTTAACCTTGTAAACAGAAAGATGTTTTCTGAAGAACTTTCTTTTTTTCCAGCTGTTCTTAGGCACGTATCCAGATATGTGCTTCACGGAGCAACCAGTGAAAGAAGCCATAAAGGCTTTCCGCAAGAAACTCGATGAGGTGACCAACATCATCAAGAGCCGGAATGACGAATTAACACTGGATTATTGTTATCTGTCCCCAGACAAAATCCCCAACAGTGTTGCAGTTTGAGAAAATATTTTGCCAGGCCTAGCCATAGTGTTTATGGCCAACGTGTGCTTGACAAATAAAGAAACGGCTCTACTTAAAATATAAAGTACTGTAAAACAGAGCATTTTAATAATTTATGTTTGATTAATGCTTCTTGTATTTGACTCTGTTGCTGGGAAGTAAGGGATATTATTGTGTATCTGTACTCGTATGTATCTTATCTGTTGGTCTGGAAAGCAGAACAGTTTATTTTAATCCATTTATCATTGCCTTTGGTAACACTTTACAATAAGGTTCATTAGTTAATGTATTAACTAACATGAGCTAACCATGAGCAATACATTTGTTACTGTATTTACTAATCTTTGTTAACGTTAGTTAATGAAAATACAGTTGTTCGGTTGCTCTCCTAATAAAGAAAGCTTTAATAAAATAATTTGATCTTGAATCTTTTCAGTCAAAATTGCAAGAAAAGGCAGAATGGTTGCGACTATGTTCCTTTTTTTTAGAAAGAAATGCTATCTACAAGGTTTTTCTGTGAGGATTTAGACCGTACCATAGTACTGAGACTGCTCTCATTAGAGTTACAAATGATTTGTTCTTATCATCAGATCGTGGTTGTGTCTCTTTATTAGAATTACTGGATCTTAGTGCTCCATTTGACACTATCAACCACAATATTCTTTTGAATAGACTGCATTGACATTAGTGACATTGCATTGGCATGGTTAAATCATTTATCTGAATCATACTATAAATGATAAATACTATCATTTATCTAATCATACACTATGAAGAGATATCTACCAATCACAAGTTCAGTATGGAGTACCGCAAGGTTCAGTACTAGGACCGTTGTTTTTCACTCTGTACATGCTACCCTTGGGATATGTCATTAGGAAGCATGGCATTAGTTTTCACTGTTACGCTGATGATACTCAGCTCTATATTTCTTCGTGCCCTGATGAAACTTACCAGTTCTCAAAATTAACGGAATGTGTAGCTGATATAAAAAACTGGATGACTGGTAATTTCCTACAACTAAATTCTGAAAAAAACTGAGATTTTAATTATTGGAGCAAAAACCGCTGCACATAATAACCTAGAATACTGTCTAACACTTGATGGCTGCTCTGTTAAGTCGTCTTCGTCGGTTAGGAACCTGGGTGTGCTCTTCAATACCAAACTTTAATTTGAAAGCCACATTTCTAGCATATGTAAAACCGCATTCTTCTATCTTAAAAATATATCTAAAGTACGATTTATGCTCTCAATGACAAATGGGGAACAGCTAGTTCATGCGTTCATGACCTCGAGACTAGATTACTGTGACACTCTACTGGGTGGTTGCCCTGCTCGCTTGATAAACAAACTACAGCTGGTCCAAAACGCAGCTGATAGAGTCCTTACTAGAACCAGGAAATATGACCATATTAGCCTGGTTCTGTCAAAACTGCACTGGCTCCCTATTAAACATTGTACAGATTTTAAAATCTTGCTATTTTCTTACAAAGCACTAAATGGTTTAGTTCCCCAGTATTTGAGTGAACCCTTAATGCATTATAGTCCTTTGCTGTCGCCTTTGGCTTGCTTAGTTGAGGATACTTGATATTCAACAATGTTTTTGATCTGCCTGCATTGACACCATTGTATGAGAACTGAACTGAACTGGACGATTACATCGTCCATTAATAACCGATTGTTTACACTGAATGAATCAACACCTAACTTACTCAAGCTGGACAGTGACACCACTTTCTTCTAGAGCTTTTGAACAGCCAAAATGGTTCCCTCCGTCACTTTAAAGCTGCTCTGACACAATCTGCACTGTAAAAAGCGCTATAAATAAAGGTGACACATACACTCACTTAAAGGATTATTAGGAACACCATACTAAAACTGTGTTTGACCCCCTTTCGCCTTCAGATCTGCCTTAATTCTACGTAGCATTGATTCAACAAGGAGCTGAAAGCATTCTTTAGAAATGTTGGCCCATATTGATAGGAGAGCATCTTGCAGTTGATGGACATTTGTGGGATGCACATCCAGGGCACGAAGCTCCCATTCCACCACATCCCAAAGATGCTCTATTGGGTTGAGATCTGGTGACTGTGGGGCCATTTTAGTACAGTGAACTCATGTTCAAGAAACCAATTTGAAATGATTCAAGCTTTGTGACATGGTGCATTATCCTGCTGGAAGTAGCCATCAGAGGATGGGTACATGGTGGTCATAAAGGGATGGACATGGTCAGAAACAATGCTCAGGTAGGCCGTGGCATTTAAACGATGCCCAATTGGCACTAAGGGGCCTAAAGTGTGCCAAGAAAACAACCCCCACACCATTACACCACCACCACCAGCCTGCACAGTGGTAACAAGGCATGATGGATCCATGTTCTCATTCTGTTTACGCCAAATTCTGACTCTACCATCTGAATGTCTCAACAGAAATCGAGACTCATCAGACCAGGCAACATTTTTCCAGTCTTCAACTGTCCAATTTTGGTGAGCTCGTGCAAATTGTAGCCTCCTTTTCCTATTTCTAGAGGAGGTGAGTAGTACCCGGTGGGGTCTTCCGCTGTTGTAGCCCATCCGCCTCAAGGTTGTGCGTGTTGTGGCTTCACAAATGCTTTGCTGCAGACCTCGGTTGTAACGAGTGGTTATTTCAGTCAAAGTTGCTCTTCTATCAGCTTGAATCAGTCGGCTCTTTCTCCTCTGACCTCTAGCATCAACAAGGCATTTTCTCCCACAGGACTGCCGCATGCTGGATGTTTTTCCCTTTTCACACCATTCTTTGTAAACCCTAGAAATGGTTGTGCGTGAAAATCCCAGGAACTGAGCAGATTGTGAAATACTCAGATCGGCCCGTCTGGCACCAATAACCATGCCACGCTCAAAATCGCTTAAATCACCTTTCTTTCCTATTCTGACATTCAGTTTGGAGTTCAGGAGATTGTCTTGACCAGGACCACACCCCTAAATGCATTGAAGCAACTGCAATGTGATTGGTTGATTAGATAATTGCATTAATGATAAATTGAACAGATGTTCCTAATAATCCTTTAGGTGAGTGTACAGAATTACTGATTAACGTTAAGGTTAGGGTATTGTTTGGAGTTATAACTCTGGATAATTCAAGCCATTACCATTGTAAGTACATAGAACATGTATAACAAGGACACTGTAAAAAAAAAAAAAAAAAAAAAAAAAAGTGTTACCGCTGTGTCTCAGATATGAGTCGTAACTACGTTAAAGTTGGTTGCAACCATTTCATGCAGACTTTAAAAATATTCATTCATTCATCAGTGTGTTATAGAGTGAACTCGTGGAAACAAACAGTAAAAGGAATTCGTTTAATAAAATAGGCAAATGCATCACTGTAAAAATTTAATTCCGAAACAAGCATACAACTACATAAGAAATAAAACATAACTTTATATCTGAGAGGAAAGGACAGAGACTTGCAAATATACAAAGTTTTTGAAAAATCAGTGCTTTTCAAAAAAAAAAAAAAAAAAAAAAAAAAAAAAGTTACAGTATAATGTGTGCTTTAGATAAATCTTTAATGCCAGAGAAGTTGTAAAAAAAAAATGCATTGAAAAATGTGAGTTTTGCAAAATTATTACATAAAATACACTGGGGAAACAACTTAAGTTGGAGACAAACATCTTAAGCTGCATTTCAGCGGTTTAAACCACAGAGCAATCACAACAGACTGTCTTTTCAATCGGGAGCTTAATTTAGAGGAAAAAAAGCCAAGTTCCTGCATAGACTGCTCCCACGAAAAGAAAACACTTCAAGTCAAAGACCCTTTCCTTTATGTTGACAGGTGAACAGTGCTTTTTTCCAGTTCCAACTTTAAACAGAACATTCAAACAGTATAAAATTCTCATATTTCGCACTTTTAAACCATCGATGTGCCTTTTGCACAGAGCGAGAAGTGAACAAAAAACAGAAACAAAAAGTCTTAATCCTCTTCTCCTCCAAACATGTCTGCCAGCTTCTTGAAGCGTGGGCCCCAGTCGTTGAGGAAGTCATAATCTTGGTCATGTCCTGAGCTAGAAGAGTTGATGGAGCTGAGCGAACCGCCATCCGAGCCGCCTCCTTCGTAGTCGAACACCAGGAGGGAGTCGTAGGGCGGCGCTGTGGGGTCGTTATCCGCAGCATTCAGATTCTACCATACAAAGATTTGTGTTACTGCCATACTTAAACAGAGAAATCCTTTTAAAGCAAGGTTTAAGAAAGTAACAATCACTTACATCATCAATAAATGTGCCTATCTCCTCAGGGTTGGCTGGTCGAGGTCTGTACTGAGGTGCTGGCATGAAAGTGGGCGCCACATCGTTTCTGAATACTTCAGGTCTGTTGTCCAAGCCTCGATGCAGCACACTCAAATCATAGTCCTGCATAGAAAGGGTGTTTGATGTTTAAAAAAACAGGAAACCATCTACATAACAGTAGACGTGTGCAATGTATGCGATTTACATACTGACCATATCAACATCAGTGTAATTGTAACAGTAAATATGCATCAAGAGCGTTCCTGTTGACTTCTGGATTACTACGTTATTTCCTTTTATAATCCCCACTCAGATGTGCAGAACTGCACGGTTAATTATTAAAAGATTGATCGATTCAAAGACCCAATTATCTTATTCTTGAATGACGACAATGATTCACTAGGTCATTAAGTACGATCGCAGCGAACGTTCAGATCGAAGTTCTGATCCCAGAGAGAGCAGTCGTCATGTATAGGTGGACGTCACAAAGCCTTTTCAACCATTGTATCATTATTTCGGACTTAAAAGTACTGGGATAAACGTTTATAGTTTGGATATAAACACTGATGTCTACGGTAGCTATCAAAGTAGTTATCACCTGATGAAAGCAACTTGACGCTTCAAATAAAACACTATCAGATACATCGTTAAACCAGTAGGTGGCAACATGTGACTTAGATGTAACTGAATCATTCATTTAAAAAACAAACAGATTCATCTAGTAATGAATTGAATCCATTGAATCGTTTATTCAACTCTTTAAGAAATTATGCTGAATATTTCTACAGACTTGAGCAATTAACATTTTGCCAAAACCTATAATTAATGCAAAGCAATGCTTGCATGAATTCAATCAGACTTCAGGCGACCTCACGCTCGCAGGACTTTTTACGGCTGCAGATAAAACTAAGCTTTGCGACAAAACCCCCAGATCACAGCCGAATCGGAGCTCATTGCCAAACCTCTTTGCAATCACCGCTTCTTGATCTTGTAGTGCATGTAATGCAACAACACCATATGGGCAGGTTTTTCCAAAGACAAAGTTTCATAAAATGGTAAACCTCACATTTCAGCCTTTATGCCAGGAGATGGGAGATTCTTAAATGATTCAATCAAATTTCCAAAGATAAGCTTTGGATGAGCCTAGACATTCAGTCCTGTCAATCATCACCACAAGCGAAGTGAATATCACTGAAGGCCACATATTAAGGTTTGGGTAGATTAGATGGCAAGCAAACAATCAGTTCTAGTAATCAACGTGTTGGATGCAGGAGAAATGGGCAACAATAAAGATCAACTTTGACAAGGGCCAAATTTGTACGGCAAGGCGACTGGGAGAGATTATCTCTGAAACAGCAAGGCTTGTTGGTTGCTCCCAGCTAGCAGTGGCGAGAACTTACTACTGGTCCGAGGAGGGACAAACCACAAATGGGCGAAAGGGAGTAGGGCGCCCAAGGCTCACTGACGCACAAGGACAATAAAAGCAATCCCAAATGGTCTGAGCCAACAGAAGGCCTACTGTGTATGTTCTAATACAGTTTTGACAGAACCGGACTAATATGGTCATACTTCCTGGTTCTAGAACTCTATCAGCTGCGTTTTGGACCAGCTGTAGTTTGTTTATCAAGCGAGCAGGGCAACCACCCAGTAGTGCGTTACAGTAATCTAGCCTTGAGGTCATGAACGCATGAACTAGCTGTTCCACATTTGTCATTGAGATCATATGTCGTAGTTTAGATATTTTTTAAGATGGAAGAATGCTGTGTATGTAATGGGAAAAATGTGTCAGAGCGTCGCACTCTGCTGCATATGGGGCTGCATAGCCGCAGATCAATCTTACTACATATAAATGTTCAAGGTGTTGCCCTGGCCTCTAAATTCCCCAGATCTCAATCCAATTGAGCATTTCTGGCAAATTCCATGACGCTTCTTGAAAAGTGTAGGGGTGTAAGCCCAGTGTCCTGGCCAAATTCCCTCATCAATCATTGCCTCCCAATATTTTCCATCCACTGAATTGACTCCATCCAATTAGCTTCTCCCCACTCAACCTACACCTGGTGAGTGGCGAGCACATTGGATGCACATGTGGATGCCGTTGCATCATCCAAATGGATACTGCACACTGGTGGTGGTTGAGGAAATGGTATCACAATTCCTTTCTGTTCCCCATTTAAGACCTCCTGAAATAATCCGTTTCTTGTACCATTTATACATCTTGGTACAATTTGTACATGACTTATGGCCTTAAAACGTCTTGGATTTGAAGTCATGTAGTGCCAGCACTACAGCGATTCAGTTAGTAAAATCACTGGACATTGAATTAAGCTCCATAAAGAGCTTTTTGTGGGCAAGTAGGTCACCCCATTATTTTAGAGCTCCACAAATTATACTACAGAAAGATTTTGCTTGTACAAAAGCCAAGTAACAGCAAATTTGACTCAATATTCAGTTTTAAAAATAACCAAGATATATCAATAAATTAAATCCCTTGAAGTTTTTCGAGTTAAAACCAACCTGATCATCTTCTCCACCGCCTTCCTCATCATAATAGTAGATGTTGTCCCTTATATCATCTTCAGGAAGGAGGGGCTCTTTTTTGGTACTACTTTTCCTCCTCATGAACAAGAGCAGAAGAAGAGCGAGCACTGTGGTATAGGGAATGGAATTAATCTTATGGCAAGAGTTCAATTCAAATTCAAATTCAATTCAAATCCCTTTTCTGCAGTGCAAAGAACGTACATTAAACTTTCTGTAGGCATACAAGATCTGGAAGACCAACTACATAGACAAACATACACATGAACGGATGGGAGAAGTTACATACATAGCAGAAGCAAGATTGCTCCCAGGATTCCAAGAACTCCAGATAATGGTATTCCTGCTACTGCTATTTTTTCAGAACACTTGAGGTCATCTCCTTCACAGTCACACACTTTTACTTGAATGGTGCTGTCCTGAAACATCCCCTGCTGATCAGAAACTCTCAGGATAACATTGTAGTCACCCTGCTCCAATGTAGACTTCATTTTCAGAAAGACACCGGTTGCTAAAATGGGCACATTATAATAGTTAGACATGTACACCAATCCAGCCAGATGTGTCAATGTGTAACATGAGAGAATGAGAATAATTTCTCCATAAACATTAGTAATCGCTCACATGTGTCGTTCATTGAGGTGGACCAATTTTTACTGGTTTCTCCTTGGGCCTCAACAGTAAAAGGACCATCATAAGGAGGGTCATCTTTGTCCGTTATAGAGAGAAGCACTGGGGCTGAACGACGATTGCAAAGTTGTAAAATCCTTTCATTAATAACAGGAGCGTTGTCATTTACATCCTTCAATTCAATTACCAGGGTTCCAGTCCCTGTCGCTGGAGCGTCAACTGCACACAAGCACAGACATTAGAAAGAGGCTATGCTAGCACGAGTTCTTCTCTTAAATAGAAACACAAATTACCATCATTATCTACCGCCCAAATGATAGCTCTGTATTTGCCATCTTTGACAAGGGTAGATTCTCTATCCATAAGTTTCATGACTTTAATCAATCCAGTGTCTTTATTTACACTCAGCCAGCCGGCAGGATCATTCCCAATTTCATACCTGGAAGGAACCAAACATACAAGTTAAAACTAGAAATGTCCAGCAATAAATCAAGTAATTCTTACCTAGAAGAAGTTTAAAATAACTTGAAGTTCAGATATACAGGCATGCTGTAGTTTAACTTGTCGGTAGAAGAGATTTGATATTGGAATGGATATAGGCCTTGATTTACATGAATGGACTATCAATCCACTTCTTTTTCTATATCTAGAGATTCAGATCTTGTTGAAATCAGTCAATTTTCAAATGGAATAAATTTGTGGTTTGATTTTCTAGGTAAAAAGAATTATTTGCAAAATTTCTCACGTTATCTTCTGTGCTTTTCCAATGTCTGGATCAGTGGCTGTATAAGTAACCAAGTCAGAACCAACAGGTAAATCTTCAGGTTTGGAAATAACCCTCTCCTTTGGATTAAACTCTGGAGGCTCATTCACATCTTCTACATTCACCGTGACTGTGGCAGTGGAAGTGGCCAAAGAACCAACAAATGGCTCGTCGTTCTCAACAATCACAGACAGAATGTGTTGCTTGTTCTTCTCAAAGTCCAGGGGCTGAATGGAAAAGAAAGAGTCTTTTACTAAAGGTAAATCATCCCAATCAATCACCTGTGCAAACACATGAGCAGCACACAGTACCTTTATAGTGGTGATGATGCCCTCTAGCCGGCTGGGTCCAGTACTGATATTAAAAAACCCACCCTTGTCACCGTCAATAATCCGGTATTTGGTTGACCAGGCAGGTGATCCAACTTCATCTCCATCAGTGACTGTAAGTTTGGCCACTTCAGCTCCTACTTTATTCTCTGGGACAGATACAGTGTACTAAAACAAAGAGAGGTATACAGCATATAAGTATTAATAAAGTTAAAACACTATTATATCATTCTGAATATCAATATTCATTACCGTGTTTTGCTCAAACTGAGGTGCGTTATCATTGCTGTCAGTCACAGTAATAACAGCTGTGCCAGTGGTTGCAAAACCCCTTCCTTCCATGTCAGCAACCACAATTGTCAAAGTATATTTGGACCATTTCTGAAAGGGAAGATGTTTTCTGGTGAGTTTGTTTACATGAAATCATTCTTCACCACTGCGAGATCCATTCATCAGATTTCTCACCTCTTTGTCCAAGCCTAAAGAATTCACATAAATTCCTCCAGTAACAGAGTTGATTTGAAACAGGTCTGGTTTTGGCATTTCTGGATCTTGTTTGACAATTTTGTATCTGATCACACCATTGTCAGTGTCTGGGTCATCTGCATCAGTGGCTGTGACTGTCATAAACTCATCACCTTCAGAGAGAGAAGAACAAAGACTGATTAGGTGGTACGAGCTGAAGAGGAAACAATTTCATTGAGAAACTGCACCATACACCCACCTATTTGAGCAGCTTCAGGAACATGTCCATTGAATGGATTTTGAGTGAAAATAGGATGATTATCATTTTGGTCCAACACATTAACAATAATTTCCATTGGATTTTCTTTTATATCCACGTCAACTCCAGTAGCATGAGCCACAAGCTGAAAACAAACACAAGCATGTTCAGCGAAATATCTGAGGTTGTGTGAAAATAAAGACTGGAATATATAAATAACTGCTGTACAGCCAAAATTGTGTCATTTTTAGATCAACTAAAAAGCAACTTACTTTGTATACAGCTTTTTTTTCTCTGTCGAGTGGCCGAGTCACATGCAGATTCCCTGATAATCTTTCTATAGTGAAAGTCCCCTTAGGGTCCAGATCTGCTCCTTCACCTGTGATCTTGTATTGCATCTGAGCTTCTTTAGAGTAGTCTGACTTTATCTAAATACATAAAACAGGAAGAGAAACAAGTCAATAACAGACAAACCTCTTACTCAACCATCTCATTTTAATCGCTTTCACTCACCTGGACCAGAAACTGTGGGAAAGGACCTCTGCTATTCTCAGGTACATTGAACGGAGGAATAACCCAACCTCTCTTTGCTCTTCTCAGACCCGTCGAAGACTTTGGAAACGTCAGAACCAGATCAGAGGAAGATTCCATCTGAAATTTAGTAAATGACACTGAGCGACATTTTTCTTCTTGGATAGATGTACATTATACAATTCAGACTGCAAACTTTTCTCCTGGCTGTGCAACTCAACTTCGTTAGATGAAGCACTGGTTCCACCACCACACAACTGATAAGAGCTGCCAATTGTGTTGCGTACGAGAAACAAAATGGCAAATAAAAAAAGCGGGATGAAAGCATGCAACTTGTTTGAGCTGGGCGGACCAACCAATAATAGTGAGCTCAGACAAGTTTACTCATGGACCAATCTCAATCACTCGACATCGATACTACACAGTGCTGGGAGATTGAATTTGCCACGGTATTAACAGCGCTGATGTGGAAACCAGGATAAAGATTGAGCCATGAATGAACAAAATTATAAAGCCTTTCCAGCCCACAAATCACCAACATTCTCCAACTGTAACCATGGTATTGTGGCAGAAATATATTTATTATTCATCTCAGAAGTTCCTACAACCTTTGAGTGAAAATAAAGCACTTTAAGGACTTCACTTGGCGCTTCACACTTTTCCAGCAAGCCAAAGCTCTAAATATCCAATTCAAATAATAATAATAGTAAAAAAATTTAATGTCCTTAAATTGCCCTGATTTGTAAAACTAAAAGTTTCAAGATACAAACACTTGGTGGGAAACAAACCCTTATTTAAAAATAAAAAAAGATGAAGTTATCACTAAAGCCACAAGATGGCAGCAGGGGAGCACATTGGATTATTAGCCATTTCTATGGGTGTAACAATATATCGCATCCCAATTAGTGTTGTGGGGCGATGTCTACTAAATAGGCATCGGACTAGGTCTACAACGAAAGATTGTGATGGTGACATCAGGCTGGAAGGATTTAATTCACTTTACATTTATACATTTGGTAGACGCTTTTATCCAAAATAAAAATTGCAGCCCTTGGTGGGGATTGAACTCGGGTCTCTGGTGCGTTAGTAGTAAGTAGCTACACTCTGAGCTACTAGAGGATATAGTAATATTCTGAAAATTACCACAAATGATCCCGAGTGCTTGTGGTGTGAGCTTCACCGCTATTTTGATGCGTTACTCGCTACTCACTTCAACTAGAAACAGTAAAATGCAGGGCTCTACCGTGCGACCAATTCAGAATCATTTGCGACTGGACAATATTAGTTTCAACTGAAACAGATTTCGCAAAAAGATTTGTGTTTGCACTCTGGAGAGCGTGATGAGAGAACGTGCTTTTGTAGAGATGTTGAGCAATGTAGCCAATCATAGACATACGTGCCGATTTAAGTCAAAATCCACTCACTGCTCAAAACACTGGAGTTTGTTCAGAGCTGAGTTATGAAAGCTCACAAATCCTCATTATAACAAAGAACAGGCATTCATTCCGCAGTTTAGACAATTTTTTCCTGGTTATAACAGAAGTTTGTGAGATCACGATGAACCGAGACGAGTGACCGCTCCAAATAAAATCACAGCTGAACCGCTGAGCATCTCAGACCAAACACAAGTGTTCCGTTTTAATGAATTACGTTTTCAAACAAATCTAGTGAGTCAATGATTCAATGACTCATTCATGAAGACAGTCGCTTCGTTCGCTCTAAATCAGGGTTTCTCAACCTTTTGCGACCCACTTTTTTTTTTGTATGCCAGTCCTACGACCCACTAAGGCTAGAAATAAATAAATAAAAATAGTAAATAATAAGTAATGAAAAATAATGAAATAATTCGTTAGACCTATACCGTGTGTGCTCATAATTAATTTCACAAAACACATTTACAAAAATTAGGTAGACTATGAAACGAACTGATTTATTTATTTTCACTCACGTTCACACACGTTAATGTGACATTTGAGACTGCCGCTCTGAAACGATGATATCCAGACGCGGTGGAATTGGGGAAAGGGCCACTCGTAGAGTCGCACTCAAACTAGAAGTTGTCAGTCTATTCCTGCTTTTTGTTTTCGGTGCAGTCACTGTCGAAAATCCCGACTCGCAAAGATAGGTAGTGCTAAATGGCAGAAGAAACTTCGTTGCACGATCTGCGAGTTCTGGGTATTCGTGTCTGGTTTGAATCCAGAAAGAGTTCAGGTCTGTCTTGCGAAAAGCAAGTTGCAGGCTGCCGTCAGATGCAAGTTCAACTAACTGTGTTTGCAAATTAATGGGGAGCACAACATCCACGTCACTTCAGAATCCTCTGCTTGTTTTCTTTTAAAAAAAGGATGCATTTTTGTCCAACTAACAGGCCGTGGCTGCGTGCAATATTTCTGGAATAGCGATGCAATGCGATTGCGCCGTTGTTACCACGATTTACGGAGTAAATCGCCTACGCAAAGAGAGTAGGACCGTGTCCAATAAGAGCCGTTCGCTGCAGTGATAAATTATTGTGATAGGACGGTTTATAAATAGCGTTAGAAAGTTAGGACAATAATGATTAAACATACGACATTCGAAAATATGAGAACAAAGTAAAAGTCCCGCGACCCCCTCTGGAATGTTCCACGACCCACTGGTTGAGAAACAGTGCTCTAAATTAGCCGTTTGAACGAATCGAATGAATGATTCAGTGACAGAGTGACTCGCCGCCCCCTACTGGCAGTTTTTAAAATTATTTAAATAGTTTAATAATTCTATGGGATCAGATTTGTGCCAATAAAAACGAACGTAACTTTTTAAGAAACTAACGAAAAAATGAATTTAAACTGAAAAAAAAATTAAATTGCAACCAAAATGTTTGACTTCGTTTTTAATACACTGCATGTTTTGCTAATTGTTTTCTCCATTTTCGTTCGATGATTTGTACTTACAGATGCATTTCCAGAGTTTTCATTTACGCTTCTGAAGTTTTCGTTTACGATCCCAGAGTTTGAAAACCAAAACTAAGACGATCACATTCACACGATCCGCACATGTGAAGATGTCAACACAACACTGACATGACTTCACTTCCAGGTCGCGGAAGCTGCCAATCAGAAACTCAGTAGCCAATAAGAACACACCACTGCTAGCCCCGCCCCCGCGAGAGAATTGTGCCAGAATATCGAACGCAAACTCTGGGATCGTAAATGAAAACTCTGGAAACGCATCTGTAAGTACAAATCATCGAATGAAAGTGGAGAAAACAATTAGCAAAACATGCAGTGTATTAAAAACGAAGTCAAACGTTTTGGTTGCAATTTTTTTTTTCAGTTGCAATTCATTTTTTCGTTAGTTTCTTAAAAAGTTACGTTCGTTTTTATTGGCACAAATCTGATCCCATATAATTCTACATTCAGAACTTTCCATTTAAAACATTAATCTCATAACAATGCATCATTTTGTTGCCGGAGTAATCCTGCGTTTGCGTAGGTCTCGAATTTACTACTGCATGACACGCATGAATCAGCGGCATGTCAAAAGAGGAAGGAAAATATGATTTCTCAATTCATGATCCCTTATAAAAGCATGCTCCATATATAATCGCTGAAGCTCAGCATGGTACATTTAATAAGAGTAGAACATTTAAATGTTTGGTTACACCATTTTAAGGTGTAATTATACATTTAAGTACTGAGTAATAACAATTAACTACATGTACTTACTATAGGGTTAGGATGAGGGTTTGGTTTAGGGTTAATTGCATGTAATTATGCATAATTTCTAGTTATTACTACAGTAAATATGTGTAACAATGACACTGTAAAATAAAGTGTTACCAAAAGTTTACTGTTAATTTTATCTCCAATGCTTTTCTGCAAGCAAAATGCGCATTTCCAAAAAATAAACATGCAATATTTTTAGTAACTGCACTTATTATTGAAGGGCACGTCCAAAAATTCATGAAATTTCCAATCCAAACCTAAGACAACCTAGACTGTTCTACATTAATAAAAGGCAATTTATTTATAAAATTACTGTTTTGCATTAAAGCTTAAGCATGTACAGAATTTGGTTGTTGTATACGCCCAATTTAAGCACCATAGTAAAGTAGCACACAACTAAAATGTCCAATAGAGGTCAGGCTTGTACTGTATAGCACAGTCTCTTGAAGGAACTTGTTTGTACCTGTGCAGATGAGATGTTCATGACCGTGTTCACGTGATGGTCTTCATGATGGTCTTTATGATGGTCTGCATGATGGTCCACATGATGGTCTTCATGATGGTCCGCATGATGGTCTGCATGATGGTGGACACGCTCAACTCTGACAGACACCGTGTGCTTCTTCCCACTGGAGTCCAAAGCGTGCACAGAAAACACCTTGTGACCTTCATGAAGAGTCAGTTGTCTCTTCACCGTCACGGTCCCTTCCATATCCACTTCGAACCGCTTGTCAACGGAGCGAAAGAGCGTTCTTGTTCTTCCATCACAATTACTGAAAGTTACTGAGGAAGGGAAAGGGGCAAAAACTTAAGACAGGGAAACAAACTCAAGCTACGACCTCAACGCGATTTTATAAAACGACGACTTTTAGAAAGTACCAATTTATATCCAGTCACTTGTGACGGTACAGACCCCAGTTATAATCGTTTCACAAATGTTCTGATCATACCAACTATTTGCCACAGTATTAAGCGATGGACAATTAATATAAATTTATGGTGTCATGAAAAGGTTTTTGATCAATGTTGTGAAACACTGCACCCTTTTTAAAATAATTCTGCTATATTCAAGTTCAACGTTTCGCATTTAGCTTACTTTACGCCCTACAGCAGGTCTCAACTTCATTATGCTTACTGCGTCAATCCTTTTTCCCCCAAAGATGAAGCATAATTCATTTAAACAAACACTATCCCGTCACACAGAGGTTTTGCAGTGGCCGTCCATTAGAGGTCGGAAGTGGTGAAACCAATCAGCCACCATTAGCAGGACAATAAATGGAAACTCCTTTCAAGACGTTCAGTGGAAAAAACTACAGATCAATACCAAAGGCTGGGGAATTTTTTTTGTAATTAAAAGGTTAGTTTTGAAAGAGTAAATCAGTTTAATACTGCATGAATTACTCACAAAAGAATTCCAGAGAACTTTAAATAAGAGGAGGGCATAAAATTGAAACTAACATTATAAACAACCTTTAACTGGCATCACTTTTCATGGAAAGTACCGGATTGAGGCGAGAGTCAATGCATTTATGAACAAGCGGTGGCCAATAAAGAACTACAGGGTATTGAAAAACCAAAAGTAATTGGGTTAATATTTTAATGCGTTGAAAAGAAAATGATTTCTCCTGGTTTCACACCCACAGAAACTCACCAGATGAGAATTTCACAACACCTTCAGCAACTTCCTGAAGTATGATCTCTACAGATTTCAATTCAACACCTGACCTCACAACATGAGACGACTAAAAAGTGATTTAATTCAACATTTGTGAGGCTAAACCTGAAGTTAAACATTAAAGGAGTTTAACCTGCACACATAAACTCTACTTTTGCAAACACTACACACTTGAAGCAAAAACAAACACAACAATATTCCATTATTATCTTCAGTGTCTGGATATAATAAAAGCCTTAAGGTAAAGAATCGAAATGGGTTCAATAAGTGCGAAGTTCTACTTAGTTGATCTTGAGGAGAGGCCAGATTTAACGCAGGGTTAACATATCGCACTATGTACTTCGTGTCTTTAAAATCTTTTTGAAACGCTTCAGTCCTGAGGTGAGATTTGACGACTTACCTCTTCCGAGTCTCTTCCCTCGGTGAAGGTGATCTCTGTGCACTTTAAAAACGATTAACTCCGACTCAAACCCAGGTGTACATGTCGACTCATCCGTATATCCACAGGAAAACACCTAGTTAAGGAAAAAAATCTTTGAATAAAACACTTCAAAACAAACCGAATCCTTCGACAACGGCGCGCGCGCGACCGCTTTCGACGCCTTAAAAACTTACCTGAAAGAGAAAAACGATCACTGCTAATACCACAATCCGTACACGAGCCATTCGGCACGATAAAATCCACGAGAAATCCTTCAGCTTTATTAATCCGTCGAAGTATTGTAAGTTTCTAGCGCAGCTGCTCCTTCCAACCTTCTCAACAGCGGCAAATTGAGAAAATGGTCTTCTTCAGCAGGTAGTCGAGCTCTGACGTAAGCAGCCAGGTGACCTCGCCCATCCGGTAATTACCATTTCCAAATATGGCCTGTGCGCAGGTAAAAAAAAAAAAAAAAAAGATTGTTCGAAAATCCCCGGATTAGTGAAAAACAGACACGCTGTTAACCAGAGCGCTTCTCAAACAGACATGAGCCGAGATATAAACCCTCACAATGAACTCTTTAAAAGACTAGTTTTGTCACTCAACTGAACAACTCCTTTTTCACCCTGAAAAATCCCCCTTTATGTGCTGCTGCTGATGGATCTACTCGTGGTTCGCTCAGACTAAAGGGAAATTGTTTTTAGACTATGCCTGTCAGATGAAAACGGAATTAAATAACACAATGCAATGTATTTGCTCATACAAATACTGCCTCTTTTCTCAGTGAATTGACAATATGGTCATGTGATGAAGAATTTCAGCTGAGGTTTCCGTAAATCATATTGCACATCTTCCATGGTAGCGTTCTTCTTTCATTGGTATATTCCTTGTGACCCTGATGATTTACTTGAAGATGAGTGATTCATGACTCCCCTAGACTTCCCACACGATGCCGCAAGAATAACCTCCCTAACGAGGTCTAGAGAACAGAAACAGAAGTCTGAGTGCTTCTTGTTTGCTTTATGGGATGCTTCCGCTATCAAAGATAGTGTTTGATTATGTTTAAGTTTGATTTTGAGCTTCAGAGTGTTCATGAAATCATTTTGTTTCTAAAAATGAGTCTAGTTTCCAAGGAGAAGACTGTTTTATCTTTATGCTCTTCTTTTCATTATGTAAACAACTATATATATCTATACATACACAATTTGAGTAACTGTATTTCATTTTAAATGGGTGGTAATCAGATTACAGTTACATCTGAAAAGTGTTTTAGATTACCAAAGTGATTACTTTGAGTTTTACTGTCATTTAAACATCACTGGATGATCCACGACTGTTTTCATGTTTTGCGACAGTTGTTTGAGTCCCTTGTAATTGTAAAAAAAGGTAATTGCGACTTTTTTGCAACACAATTCTGACTTTTTTTTCAAAAATCCAAGATTTAAACTCTCAACTGTGTTTTATAAAATCAGAATTGCAAGTTATAAAGTCAGAATTACGTGATAAAAATACTGCAATACTGACTTTTTTCTTGCAATTGCAAATTTATATCTCAACTTCTTTGCTTGCAATTCTGACTTTTCTTGTATATCTCATAATTCTGACTTTTCTCAATATTGCGAGTTTATATCTCATAATTCTGACTTTTCTCAATATTGCGAGTTTATATCTCATAATTCTGACTTTTCTCAATATTGCGAGTTTATATCTCATAATTCTGACTTTTCTCAATATTGCGAGTTTATATCTCATAATTCTGACTTTTCTCAATATTATGAGTTTATATCTCATAATTCTGACTTTTCTCAATATTGTGAGTTTATATCTCATAATTCTGACTTTTCTCAATATTGCGAGTTTATATCTCATAATTCTGACATTTCTCAATATTGCGAGTTTATATCTCATAATTCTGACTTTTCTCAATATTGTCAGTTTATATCTCATAATTTTGACTTTTCTCAATATTGTCAGTTTATATCTCATAATTTTGACTTTTCTCAATATTGCGAGTTTATATCTCATAATTCTGACTTTTCTCAATATTGCGAGTTTATATCTCATAATTTTGACTTTTCTCAATATTGCGAGTTTATATCTCATAATTCTGACTTTTCTCAATATTGTCAGTTTATATCTCATAATTTTGACTTTTCTCAATATTGCGAGTTTATATCTCATAATTCTGACTTTTCTCAATATTGCGAGTTTATATCTCATAATTCTGACTTTTCTCAATATTGTCAGTTTATATCTCATAATTCTGACTTTTCTCAATATTGTGAGTTTATATCTCATAATTCTGACTTTTCTCAATATTGTGAGTTTATATCTCATAATTCTGACTTTTCTCAATATTGCGAGTTTATATCTCATAATTCTGACTTTTCTCAATATTGTCAGTTTATATCTCATAATTCTGACTTTTCTCAATATTGTCAGTTTATATCTCATAATTCTGACTTTTCTCAATATTGTCAGTTTATATCTCATAATTCTGACTTTTCTCAATATTGTCAGTTTATATCTCATAATTTTGACTTTTCTCAATATTGCGAGTTTATATCTCATAATTCTGACTTTTCTCAATATTGTCAGTTTATATCTCATAATTTTGACTTTTCTCAATATTGCGAGTTTATATCTCATAATTCTGACTTTTCTCAATATTGTCAGTTTATATCTCATAATTCTGACTTTTCTCAATATTGTCAGTTTATATCTCATAATTCTGACTTTTCTCAATATTGCGAGTTTAAATCTCATAATTCTGACTTTTCTCAATATTGCGACTTTCTATCTCATAATTCTGACTTTATAACTTTATAACAATTAAAACTTTATATCATGCAGTTCTGAGAAAAAACTCACAATTACCTTATTTGTGTGTGCTACATACTTATTAGTATTCCAAAGTATTCTAAAGTATTTAGATTAAGTTACAAAACTTGGGTAATCTAACGAAATACGTTAGTAATTACTTTTAAAAGTATATATTTTGTAATCTGTAGTGAAATAAATTTTTAAAGTAACCCACCCAGCGCTGTGTATATATATATATATATCATTATCTGTTGTTTTTGTAAGATCATTAGCTATATCAAATGGCTGTATATTTAAAATAGATAAATCAGCACAGCAAACAAATATATGTCATGTTTATTTTTCTAGTGCTTCAATAGAAATGATTTCAAAGCAGCTTCACTATAATAAATAGGAAAGTGATGATTCAAATTTTATCAAATATGAGACTGTAACTTTACTGAAGCAGAAGTAGTGAGATTTTTCATTATTATTTCATTATTAATTATTATTCAGCTTGAGTCAATGTTGATTCAGTTTCGTTCAATAACTGTGAAGCTCGTTCTTCATGATTCAATAAGTAGATACTGTAAATTATGGAAGCTTGTTTCTTCCACAGAATAAAAAAATAAAAAGGGTAACTACAACTTTTTATCTCACAATTCAGACTTTTTTTTTCTCGCAATTGCGATATTTAAACTTATTATAAAGTTTTAAAGTCGGAATTGTGAGATATATACTTTCTGTTGTAAGTTATGAAATCCAAATTGTGAGATATAAACCCAATTTTAAAAAAATATATATTACATTTTAACTATATAAAACCGCAATTTTGAGAAAAAAGTCATCTCACAGTTCTGACATTTTATCAAAATTGTTATATCACACAATTTATATCGCAAAATTCAGACTTAATAACTTGCAATCACGAGTTTATATCTCTGCAATTGTAAGAATTGCGACATAAAAAGTCGTAATTACTTTTATTTTATTAATCCGTTTTGGAAACAAGCTTCTGTAGAAAAGTCGTTTTTCAGCTCGAGTCAGTTCAATGTTGATTCAGTTTCGTTCAATAATAAAAAAAAATAAAAAGTTTTTTTATCTCACAATTCTGAATTTTTTTCTTGTAATTGCGAGATTTAAATTTGTTATAAGTTATAAAGTCGGAATTGGGAGATGTAAACTTGCCGTTGTGAGTTATAAAATCCAAATTGTTAGATATAAACCCACAATTTAACAAACAAAATTACATTTTAACTACATAAAACCACAATTTTGAGGAAAAAGTCAGCTCACAGTTCTGACGTTTTATCACAATTATCTGTTTATTCCTCACAATTCTGACTTTATAAATTGCAATTGCGAGTAAATTTTTACTTTTTTCTTGTCGCAATTACTTTTATGATTTAAATCCGTGTTGGAAACAAGGTTCTATAGAAAAAAGTAATGTTGTTATTCGGCTCGAGTCAGTTCAATGTTGATTCAACGGAACTAACCAAGCCAAAATAAAAACACAAGACCAAATTTTAATGTTAGAAATCTTTTTTACTGGATGAACGTTCATGACCTGTTTTTCGTCCGGTCGCTAAACTGTACTCTGACTGTGAGAGTTTGGTGCTTCTCACAAAACTTGAAAATGCGAATGTTATTCGGCTGACCTTTAAAACCACGTACAAAGGAACACATTGTGTTCTTCATCCTTGGGGAAACTCAGAGCTGTTTAACTAATTGCTATCAGTTCTGAAGTTGGATTTAATGTGTCTTTCTAATTTCAGTCTTTGTAGTTGACTGTGCAGCATGACAACGATGAAAGCTCTAGCACTGTTTAATATACATTGAGGTCTTTTAATAAAATAAAATACAGTGTGTTTCTACATCTGTGCATTGGAAGAAAGGCTTGAAATTCATCTGAGCACCTAGTAAGACAATGAATATTTTGTTAATCATTTGTTTGGATTCTGCTTATCTGTGGCTGATAAGCCCCGGAGGACAAATATTGCAGGAGAAAATACGAAATACTCTGAGCAGATTGTGACCAAGGCCTGCAAACCATTCCCACACCACAGAGAGATATAACAGGAGAGAGACCGCTTTTAGCATGAGAAACCTTTTTTATTAGGAAATACATCTTCACACCTTCCATTTTTGTTAAGTTTTGTTAATAAATCACGATTTTAATGTGTGTGCCTCTTTATCTATTTCAGTTTTTTGGTCTTGTGTTTTGACTGTGTTCAGAGTGCATGTACTAGCAAAAATGTTTCTTGCTACAAATACTAGTGCACTTGGAAGGGAGAATGACATTTCTTTGGGTTAAAAAGTCTTTTAAACATGGAAATAAATATAAAGTTTTAGGATTTTGGGGGAATAAAGAGAAATTTATAATTGTGTATAATTCTCATAATAAAACATAAACATCAATTATGAATCACTTTACATTTTGCTCGAAAAGATTGTAATTTAAGATTCATTGTTTTTAGCGACACCACTGGCCGTTAAGTGAACTGCAGCCGGCAACTTAATGCTGGCGCACGCGCACTAAACGTCAGATACACTCACTTCAAAGGTATTTCTATAAGTAATTATTTAAGCTATAACTTGTAACGAACGTCGTTCGTGCTGCTGATGAATTTAGATGTGGAAATTCCTCTCGATATCAAAATTAGCGCCACAAAAATGACAGTTAAGCGGTTAAGAAAGCGACGTGGATGTGCGATTCATGCATTATGTCGATAGATGAAATAGGCCTAATTAAAAATACACTGATAGTTTGATTAAAATACATAAATGTGTTTGATTTAATCCCGTATAGCTGCATTATCCTGAACATTAGCATTAATTTCCCGGCAAAAACGACATTTGATTTTTCCCGGCAAAAACGACCCGAGTCCATCACATTAAAATCAGTCTACAGGCTCTCATAGACAACTTAGGAAGTCGGCGGAGGTCTTTTTTTAATTTTCGCTACAAGCTGTTTACAATTTGGCAATAAAAATGCGATTCTTACATATAAAGCCCTTTTAGCTCTTGTCCTGCTTTTAAAACTAAGCTGAAAGCAATGGAGACTGCCTCAATAATGTGCAATTGTTTTTCATAACCTGTGTTATTTTAATGTTTCTTTGTATGTTTGGCCAGGACTCCCTTGAAAAAGAGGTTTTTAATCTCAATGGGACTCTCCTGGTTAAATAAAGGTTAAATAAATAAAATAAAATAAATGAATAAGTCGCATGATAAATCATAACACTGCAAAATAGAAGCATTTTCATTATGTCAAGCTGATTCATTGCAAGTGAATTAGAGTGCCTGTACTAGTTTTATAAATAGCATTCAGTGTGAAATCATTTACGCTGGTTAATCCAGTACAAGGTCAGCAATGGCGGTGTGAGTTAATGATTAAGCAGGACTGTTTTTGTTTAAAAAGTCTGTCAGACGCCAGTCGAAATGCCGTTTGGCTGTTTAGAATCAAAAATCAATGCAAACATTCAAAGAATTTTTAACACTTCAAAAGTGGCATTTGCAAGAACATAACAGTAGCGAGAACTGTCCCGAGGAGGAATCTTTGAGTGTGCGCTGAGCTGTGTTATGTGGTTTCAACAAACAAGTTTGTAGATGTTTGGTGAGTGTTTAAAGCTGGGCGAGGCTTTAAAAAGCTTGGGGGATGGTAGCTTATCTCGCTATGAGAAACCAGTTCCGCATTACTCTATCAGAGCCACTCATCCACTTCAAAGTGCTCTGCTTCGATACCATGACTCAAATCGATATTTCCCCGCGCTCATAATTACGAATGCAACTATTATGAGAGCTTTTACCCAGCGCAATGTACAACATGTTGCTTATTTGTTAATAGGTATTAAAGTCGACATGGACTGCTGTCTTCCAGCGCTTCCCACAATGATTGACCCCTCACGTCCATCAGCCTTAAAAGCCCGTCATTATCCAAGAAGGGCTTTTAGGCTCCATGAAATGTTTATGCGTGTACAACTTTCGGTATCATGTTTGCTTGCGGTGGCGCATCTTGACTCGTCTTCCCAGATTTTGGAAGAGAAAGCAGCTTTCTGAAGGCACCTCGGTTTCACAGCCATAGGACAAGACTGGTCTTGTGTTGCGTCAGGCCTTTTGTTACTTAGAAATGCATAAGAGGACCTCCCATCTCCAGCTGAGCCTTATAGCCAGAGGCATGTAGCTGTCTTGTGACTTAATGCCTGTGTAGATTAAACACCCTCCCCCTCAAAACTAGTCTGGCCAGACGTCGACGGTGTGACTGTGCTTTTAACACACGAGGAAGTAGAGCTGATGTTTTCAGACTTTACACAGTTCAGGCAAATACTGGAAACTGTTGTGATGATGTCATGCGAAGGCAGAAACTGAGATAAAGGGCTGACTGTCAGGGATAGATATTTGGATGAGTCGTTCCTTTCTGTTTCAGAATTGCTGCTGATATCTCATGTTTTAATGAAATTCCTCCGGGTATGTGTAGTTTTAAGCTTTAAGTGTGTGTCACGGACACGTCCGTGAAATGTGATTTCTTCCCCACACTAAAAAAATATATGTGTTGTAGTTCAATGAAATATATTTCTAGGTGTACTTTCAGCCCCTCATAGACCAAAATATAATTTAAAATGTATTTAAAGGGACAGTAGGCCTGCATTTCCACTGCTTTTAGGCTGAATTTTAAAATGAAAAATGTGCACTGAAATACTTTACAGTAAAAAAAAAAAAAACAATTATATTTTATATATACATTTTTTTGGGAACAGTATGTTCCATGCTGATTTTGTTATATGTTCACGTGCTCTAATATATTTTAATAATATATTCATAGAAATATATTTTCAAAAAATGCCACAGAATTGTATTGGTAGAAAATATTTTCATGTAAATATTTTTTAGCCTTTTTATATATATATATATATATATATATATATATATATATATATATATATAAACAGTTTTGATATTTTTGATATATTTATTAGTGGGTGCAGGACGCTGCAGTTCATTTATGTAAGCGAGGATAGCAAAATAAAATAAAACTGTGACATATTACAGTAAAATTACAGTAAAACTGGTATTTTAATTTGGGACCATGCACTGCTTTTAGGTTGAATCCAAATGTGGATGGAGATCAAAAGTAGATTTCGCATCCACCTTTTAAAATGAAAAATGTGAATTATGTACTGAAATACTTTACAGTAGAGTAAAAAAAAAAATGCATATTTTATATATACATTTTTTGGGGAACAGTATGTTCAATGCTGATTTTGTTATATGTTCACGCGCTCTAATATATTTTAATAATATATTCATAGAAATATATTTTCATGTAAATATTTTTTAGCCATTTTTTATATATATATATATATATATATATATATATAAAATACATACATTTTCAAATATATTTTCTTTAATATTGCCCTAATCATGCTTATGAAAATGAAAACAACAATACAATATATTACTATTATTGATTAATTTTTATATAATTATATATATATTATATTGTATTTGTTTTTTTGGAACAGTTTGTTCCTTGCAGATTTTGATTCAGTTGTGTTATATATTCACACGTTATCGACCTCAATTGAGGATATTTTTTCAAATGTGGAAGTGTTTTCTTGGATTGAAACACAACATAGAGCGCAAATTGTATTTTTAAATGCTTTTAAAAAATTGATTTATATTATTAAAATATATTTTTCAAAATTTTATTGGTAGAAAATATATTTTTGTAAATATATATATATATATATATATATATATATAACCCTGATCATGCTTATAAAAATGAAACCAACAATTCAAACTATACAACTATAAAAAAAAAAAGTTTTTTGTAATGCAAATATTTTTACTGTCCTCCAGTGCCACAGAGCATTTGTTGATAGTAAACAGCCTCTCTGGACAATCTCGTTGCCCTCGGGTTATAAAACAGGTGACACATCAGCTCTCAGACAGACGGCAGGGGTTACGGTCGGAGGACTTGGTCCTTCAAGGTGGAGCCTGAGTTTGATCTGAGAAATCCCACCACACCCAAATCTCTCTCTAACCCCTACTTCCATTTTTATTGTTAACTCACAATGGCTTTGCTGTGTCAACTCCAGCCAACGGCCTGATCAACATGTCCAATGCAAATAAATGATCTTACCAGGCCATTCTTGTCCTGCGTTTTGAAGTTTAAAAGCATCTCCGCTTAAAAAACATGTAAAAACAGGTTTTTGTAGGATGTAGGAGTACTTTTTGCATCGTTGTCTTCCCATAAAAAAACAATGTCACTTCCTGGCATCATCATTATTGTGAAATTGGCTTTTATTACTTTAATGGGATTTATTGCAAATAGCTATGAAAGTGATATTGGAGAAATCGATCAATTAAAACAATATTCGCAATGACAAGAGCGGTTAAACTAATATGATTTTCATCTTTAAAAATGCTCCATTTTCATATTAGACATGTAAAGCGTGTCGCATGGAGGGAATTACCCAGGAAGCTGACTGATGTTATGACTTTATAAAAGCACTGTTTGTACAGAGACGCTTGTAAAAACAAGTCTGCTTTTGTTACTGGAGACTGCATGCATGAAGTGTCTCTGAAACATGTGGCATGTGGGAAGTGAATTCTCTCTTCTTCTATAAACAGGTTTTTCAAGCTCAGGCAGGTTGACGGAAACAATAGAGGCTCATTGTGAGAGGCTGAAAACTTGTTGCAGAGGTGATTCGGGGGCTCATTATAGCATTTACACATCAATGGAAAGAGCCAGTCCGCTGGAAGATCATTTAAAGTGGTTTGTTTGCTGTATATGACAAAAAATAGAAACTATAAAGAATAGAAAACGGTTATTTTATTTATTTATTTCCAAAAAAAAAAAAAAAAGCCCAACCCGAGTAGAATTTAGAGCACAGAATCTTCACACTGTAAAGTTTGAATTCTAAATTCTAAACAATATGAGGAAAAATCAGTTTGAACTTCTAGACATAAATATGTTGAAGGTCTGATTCAGTGTGGAGGTAAACAAAAATGTATCAACTTGCATGTGTTTTTCCTCACTGTTACATTTGTAACATTACCGTCGCCACAGGTTTTATGTGTCATGTTTGTCTTAATTACATCCTTGTAAATCGAATTTAGACTGAGTTGGACCACACAAACGACTCACCTCATATCTTCTATGATCTTTTGTACCGGAAGCGTACAGTAGGCGATTCTTGTGAAATGAGATGACTAAGATTTATGATCTACCAAAATCAATTGATTCCAAAAAGAATCAATTCCCAGAGAAAGTCAGGAGTCGATTCCAATATGTTAACGTTGATGCATCTTTATTTTTGAGTGGATTTGAGGGAAAATGAGTAGAATTGGGTAAAAAAAGGAGACTATCCCAGACTAGACTGAGACAGCAGGAGCAATTCTGACATCTAGTGTCCGAATTTATATTCATTTCAGTTGCATTAAAAACAATCACCAAGGGTTATTGTGGCAGATTTGCAGCATGTCAGAATGTTAATGTAAATATGATCTATTGGAATTGGTATTGGAATTTCAATCACAATCCAAGCGGAGCCCCCTTGCAAACCTTGATCTAAAACACTGAATGATCTTCAGCAATATTTTATTTACTTCTTGCTCCGCAGTGCATTGAACCCACAACATTACTCTGTTCTCCATCTCCTTCCGTCGTCCTGGTTCACTACAGCTCAGAAGTTTGGGGACGGAAAGATTTTTAATGTTTTTGAAAGATCTCTTCTGCTGCAAAAAATACAGTAAAATATTTAATATTATGAAATTTTATTAAAATTTAAAACAACTGTTTTCTAATGTTGTTTTCTAATATATTGTGTGATCAAAGCTGAATTTTCAGCATCATTACGCGAGTCTTCAGGGTCACATGATCCTTCAGAAATCATTTTTAATATTTGCTGCTCAAGAAACATTTATGATTATCAATGTTAAAAAAATTGGTGATGCATAAAGGATTAGTTCACTTTAAAATGAGGATTACCCCAAGCTTTACTCACCCTCAAGCCATCTTGGGTGTATATGATGTTGGGGATAAACAGTTTAGGACCCTTGAGCAGATATGTCGAATGAGTCAGAAGTGTAATCAATTGAAGAAAATTTACTGAAGAATAGTGTAACGGGGTTCAAAGGAAAGAAGGAAGGAGGCGGGAACCGGCGAATGTTCAACATAATTTTAATCAAATAAATAAACAAACAAACAAACAGCAGTTCCTCATTGAGACTGCCGCCCACACAAACATAATAAAACATAAAATAAAATCCAGGCCTGGTCCTCTCTCGTCCTTCACTGTCGTCGCTCCTCCTTTATGCTTCCGGAGCTCCTCCGTGAGAGACACGAGACCGGTGTAGCACGCAGGTGACGCTCATTATCACTCGCGTCACCGCCGTTCCCTCAAGGCTCTCGCTCACCTTGCTTGTAACAAATAGTTTGCAGTTTCATCAGCAGAAGCCTTCAATAAACGGCCTCTGAAGGAAAGCGATGTGTTTGTGTAATAAAAATATATCCATATTTAACAAGTTATGAAGTAAAATATCTAGCTTCCCCCAGACCACCTTCTGTGTTCAACTTACGATTTCAACTTTTTCCTTAGTTGAATATGGAAGGCGGTCTGGGGGAAGCTAGATAATTTACTTTAGAACTTGTTAAATATGGATATTTTTCTTACACAAACACATCGCTTCACCTCAGAAGGCCTTTATTAACCCCCCGGAGCAGTGCGGAGTACATTTACTTTTTTGAGGTTAGGGTTATTCACTCCCATTACAAAGCTCGGATGCGTCAGGATATTTATTAATATATCTCAGATTGTGGTCGTTGGAAAGATGAAATGATCATGGCTTGAGGGTGAGTAAAGCTTGGTGTGATTTTCATTTTAGAGTGAACTAATCCTTTAATAGTTTTGTGTAAACTATGATACAAATTTTATTTGATAAAAGTTATTTTAAATTACTGTAATATTTAAAAAAAAAAAAAATTTTATCCATCTGGTCGACAAAAGCAGTTCCTCCTGCTATTTTAATATAGCAAGAGCCTCCTTTGGTGTGCAACTGTAATAGGTTAAATAGGGAGAGAATGATATAATACATTCAGAACACATCAAACTATTTCATTCACACATGGTGTTGAAAAAGTCCAGTACCATCAAAGAATTGTTTTCCTTTCATTTTATGATTACATCAAGTCCTATATACTAATATAGTAATATTACGGTCACCGATCTTGTTCAACATAAAAATACGCTATACATTTACATTTTGTCTCCACACAGCAACTATACAACCTCTTGTGTGTCTGACATTGTTCATTGTAGATGCATTCATTGATTATAATACAACTGATGAGCTGATATGAGTCATGGGTTATTAGTGATTATAAAGGGAGCGCTTCTGCTGAATTTGAATAAAAGTTTGTTTTTCAAGAGGACAATTACATGCTGGAAAGATTTGGAAGTGACATCTACATCTATAAATAATAGTAATAATTATAATAATAAATTTTATTTGTACTCCACTTTACATTTGAAACAAATCTCAAAGTGCTACAGTTAAGATCATTAAGAAGGATAAAATACTAATGGATTTAATAGTTAAAAGTCATAAGTTCTCCTAAAAAGAAATGTTTTTAGTCCTTTTTTAAAGTTCTCAATAGTTTGAGGTGCCCTCAGGTGGTCCGGGAGGACATTCCAAATCCGAGGAGTGGCAGAACAGAACGCCCGATCACTCATAGTGCTGAGCTTGTCTTGGGCACAAGGAGGCGGTTTAAGTTTGTTGAACGGAGTGATCGAGTTGTAGTCGAAGGTGTGAGTACACTCAAAAAAATAGCAATTTTCCATCCATTTGGATTACATAGTTTTAACATGTAATAAACAAACTAATAAACTTAATGTGATGCATATTTGTCAGTCATGCGTAAATGAAATAGGTAAGATTTATGTAATAGTTCACAGGTTAATGAACACTGTTTAGTGGTCATGTGTGTGCGCACTACTGAGTTAAAGTACCATTGAAGCAGTGTCAGAGTTAATGAGATCATTAAGTGATGATTGAGCATTAATGATGAACACCTGCTGTTAACAAGCAGAATCACTGAAGGACAGAGAAACACAAGAACTACAACTGAAGATAAAAGACATTTAATCTCACTATTCATATACTCAACTATTACATAAATCTTACCTATTTCATTTACGTATGACTGACAAATATGAATCACATTAAGTTTACTAGTTTGTTTATGTTAAAACTATGTAATCCAAATGGATGGAAAATTGCTATGTAATTAAATTACATTTATGTTTAGACTGTAATATATTTTTTATTAGGATTGAATATAAGGTCTCCCTTCTAACCTACAAGTGCATCTACACTCAAAAAAATAACTTGTTGGTCTAACTTAATTCAATTATGACACCTATTTCCACACGGTTGAATTGATTCATTTGAACTTAAGCTAGGCTAATTGTACTGATGAGTAAAATTCATCCTAATTTAATGAATCGCACCAATTTCATTCGACGAATTCTGTGAATGTTTCCTGAACATGATTCACTCTTGTTGATCGAGCCGGTGCTGTTGCTGTTCAGACTGGAGCCCTTGTGCAGACCTGCGTGAGTTTTCTGTGCTTTTACTAAAATGGAAAGACCTGTTAGAGTTTAACTGTTCAATGTTTAGTTATTTTGATCATATAAAAGAGTTTGTAGCTTAAAAGTTTATTTGATTGTTTGATTGATGGGGTTGAACTGATGACCATATACTTTGTGAATAATGTGCTGGCTCTTAAACTAATTTACTTTATGTGTGTTTATATAACCTAAAAGCCAGTGCAAGCATGCTAAGCATAACATTTGTAGCAGCCAAGCAAATAAATAATTACTCATCACTAGCACTGGCACATTTACAGCTTAGTGAGCACAACACAGATTTACGTCAGTCCAACCACAAGCTCAACACTTCACAACAATGGTAACCCCAAACCTGTTAACATTGAAGTAACTTTTAAATATCAACAAAATAGAACAATAAACATTAGAAAGTCTCTCCATTTTCTCATCTTGCGAAAAACTGCTTTTACTCTTCTAGTTCAGCCGCTTTGCAAAGCATGGAGGGAAGTGAAAGTCCTGTCTGAAACACGTTATTTTAAATGAAAACATCAAGTTGAGTCCAAAATTAATCGTTTCAAGTCAATTTAACATGAAGCAATCATGTTTGAACCAGAAACCTAGTACAATTGTGTTGAATCAAAATAAGTTGTTTAAATAAACTGAACAGCATCAAAAAATCATCTTTTTGAGTGAGAGTACTCCCCCCGTATTCTGGTTTAGGAAGTAACCAGGCAAGTGTGAGGAGACGGGGGGTGGAGGGATGCTGAAACTGTCCAAAAGCGTAGGCGAGTCGACTGTGTCGATATATATATAGGTTTCTGCTCATGCTGATTGATGACAGCTGGTTGGAGTGATGTGATGATTAGTTAGATCATTTGAACGTGTTCCTCCCGAACTTTGTTAGTAAAACATCATGATGTGATCGTGTTTTCGTATTAAAGCTTTTAATCAGGGATCCCAATGAGAGGAGCGTTACAGTAATCCAGTCTGGAGGAGACAAAGGCGTGGACCAGTTTTTCAGCATCTGCTAAGGTTACGACTTCCAATTTTAGTCTAGGATGAGAAGAGGCGACATTGAGTTTGTGGTCGACTGAGCGGTGGAGATGGTGGCGAAAGACGGTGCGTCACACAAATTAAACAATAGTGTGTTATTGTACAAACAAGAAAGTAAGTGATAAACCATAATAAAGATAATGACATAAAGAAAAGAATATATACAATATTTACATAAATAGAAATAAAGATAAACCAGGGGGAGGGGGGGGGGGGCACAAATGGCACCAAATAAAAGAAAAGAACAAAACCGAACCAAGCTAACTCAAATTAGTCCTCTAACCTAAACTGATGAAAAGAAAAACAAGAAAACAAGTCTTCGGCGTTGCACGTCCTATGCTAACTAATAAATAAAACATAGACAAATGCTGCGCATTTCTATGGAAGCCCGTTTCCGCCACTGAAAAAAAAAAAAGAAGATTTTTGCGACTTTTTATCTCAGAAATCTGACTTTTTTTCTCAGAATTGTGAGATATAAAGTCAGAATTGTGAGATATAAAGTCAGAATTGTGAGATATAAAGTCAGAATTGTGAGATATAAAGTCAGAATTGTGAGACATAAAGTCAGAATTGTGAGATATAAAGTCAGAATTGCGAGATATAAAGTCAGAATTGTGAGATATAAAGTCAGAATTGTGAGATATAAAGTCAGAATTGTGAGATATAAAGTCAGAATTGTGAGACATAAAGTCAGAATTGTGAGATATAAAGTCAGAATTGCGAGATATAAAGTCAGAATTGTGAGAAATAAAGTCAGAATTGCGAGATATAAAGTCAGAATTGCGAGATATAAAGTCAGAATTGTGAGATATAAAGTCAGAATTGTGAGATATAAAGTCAGAATTGCGAGATATAAAGTCAGAATTGTGAGATATAAAGTCAGAATTGTGAGATATAAAGTCAGAATTGTGAGATATAAAGTCAGAATTGCGAGATATAAAGTCAGAATTGTGTGATATAAAGTCAGAATTGCGAGATATAAAGTCAGAATTGTGAGATATAAAGTCACTCTCATACAAACACTTTTATTGTGTATTGTGAGCACTTCCTGTGTTATTTGCCAATTCCTGAAGAATCGCTTGTTTGTTTTCCTCACTTGTAAGTCGCTTTGGATAAAAGCGTCTGCTAAATGACTAAATGTAAATGTTTTATTAATGCCCACAATATAATGACGTAGGGAGGATGTAATGAGCACTCCCTGTGGCGGGGGGCGCTGTCATGCGTCACTGGAAGCCTCTTCTTTCCCAGTCTTATTTCCAATAGGAGAAGGTAAAGAGCGCTGTCGCCGTTGTTCTGTCTAATTTCTCTAATTATATTAACCATCCCTGTTATCAAAGGAAATGATACTCATATTAAGAAGATAACTGATGCGTATGTGAGATTATTTTTGATGGATTGTTTTGCATCTCTGATATGATTGCACGTGTCATCTGGTCCATGTTGTGTTTGAAGTTTATTTGTGTATTTTATGGTTTTATTCTTCCTATTTTTAATATGTCTAGCATTTTGTTGTTGTCAAATTAATTTTATTCTAACATTATGTGAGATGTTGTAGCTCAATAGTGGTCATTTAAATAACAA